>CM053035.1:4350826-4375826 GCA_028564925.1 Lithobates sylvaticus
TATAATTTTATCTATTTGGGCTATGCTGTATCCTGGCCCTAGGGCAGCACTTTGCGGGGGGGCAGCACAGAGTCCCCGCCGGCTTGCGTTACACTGTTAGTGTAGCGCCAGTCTTATGGGGTGGACTGAGCTGAGAGGGAATTTAGTCTTGCGGCCACACTGATTCCGGGGGGGGGGGGGGGGGGGTGCCACTTCTAATTTTGACTGTCCTATCATCCTGGACCACAAACCTTCCTCACTGTGCTATATGTCTTCTGCTACACCATTGGCATAGTTATATCTTCTTAGTGCTCTCCATAAAATTATAAGAAATTTGTGCTTAAAGTAGAACTATAGGCAACACCTTCTCCTCCTCCTCCTCCCTCCTCCTCCGCCACCACCTCCTCCTCCACCACCCCCGCCGCCGCCACCGCCGCCTCCTCCTCCTCCTTCCTCCTCCTCTTCTTCTTCTTCTTCTTCTTCTTCTTCTTCTTCTTCTTCTTCTTCTTCTTCTTCTTCTTCTTCTTCTTCTTCTTCTTCTTCTTCTTCTTCTTCTTCTTCTTCTTCTTCTTCTTCTTCTTCTTCTTCTTCTTCTTCTCAGTTTTTTTTTTTTTTTTTTTGTTTTTTTTTACCATCCCTATCCCATTGCAGAGATTTCCCTTCACTTCCCGCCCCATAGCCAAACAGGAAGTGAGAGGGAATCTATGCAAATTAAGGGATCCATTGCCCCAAACCCCCGCCCTCAGAACTAGTGTCCCCACTCAAAAATGTCAGGGTGGGTCTTAAACAGCAAGGCATGTGGCCTTGGCAGGAAGGGGCGGGGTCATATTTAAATTGGAGCGTGCACGACTTTAGTCAGGGCTAGGGCAGCACAAATCCTAAATATACTACTGTATTCGGGACAATGTGATAATGCTTCATGATGGCTCAATTCTACCCCCCCCCCCCCCCCCCCCCCCCCCCCCATATATCCCAGTCATCACTCTGTACTCCCTCATCACCTCTGTGCTGTATTGGAGTAACGCAGCTCGGCTTCTGGGTGGGGGCGCTTGTGTGTCCCCTTCCTTCCCAAGTGTCCGTGCTTATATCCATTGCCAGACTTGAACTTTGTTGCGTAGGGCAAGGCAGTGTCTTCATCCACCAGGGTAGCTTGCAGTGAGGGTACATGGATGGGTAATGCCGCGTACACACGGTCGGAATTCTCGTCGGAAAAAGCTCTGATGGTTTTCCCGTCGGAATTCCGACGGAATTCCGCTCAAGCTGTGTTGCCTACACACGGTCACACCAAATTTCGACGGTCAGTAACACAGCGGCAAAAAACACGTTCGACAGCACTATAAAAGGGAAGTTTAATGCTTCCGAGCATGCGTCGAATTGTTTCCGAGCATGCGTCGGAATTTTACGTGTCGGAATTGCATACACACGATCGGAAAATCCGATAGAAAGGTTTTCTGTCGGAAAAATTGAGAACAGGTTCTCAATCCAAAGTCCGTCGGAAATTCCGACAGAAAAAGACCGTTGAAAAGCTCCCATCGGACTGTTTCCATCGGAAATTCCGACCGTGTGTACACCGCATTAGTATACTTTGCTGGTGGGTGGGCTTTCGTGTGGTGTGTTCCTTTAAGTACATACCACTGTTCTACCTATATCCCTTATACACAGGCCGTTACGGGGTGTACTATGCTTATTCTCTACTCATCCTTGGAATTTTGATTTGGTCTCACCAAAGACTGGTCGGACGTAGTTTATTATATTGTAACCCCACCAGAAATTTAAACTCAAAACTTTATTGGATTCTCTGGTTAATAAAAAAGTAATTGTAAAGCTAAGTTTATTTTAATAAAAAAAATAAAAATAAAAATGATAATTACCTGCTCTGCACATAATTTGAGTGCAGCGGAAACCAATGGCTGCCGCTGCTATCCATCTGCCTAGTGAGGAGGGAGAGAGCCGCTGCTCTCGTGCACAGCACTAGACTGAGAATGGGCTTAAGTAAGTAAGTAAGTAAGGTGGGCTGCAGGGCCGTCTTAATAGCATTGTGGGCCCCTGCAATGGAGACAGCACAGGTAAACAGACATCAAGTAGGTAGAAGGCAGACAAGCAGAGCTTCCCCTTTTTGGATGGAGCTCCGCATTTAACTACATGGACAATCATTCTGTATAGCAAAGAAACAGTGGGGAAAATACTACATACATAAAGTAACAAAGCTGTCCTGTGCATATAATATATCTGCTGGATTGATGCCTCCCCAGCACTATGGCCCCTTTACACCCCAGATAGCCCCCCCCAGCACTCTGACCCCTCTACACCCCAGATAGCACCTCAGCATTGTTTTCCCCCCATACACCCTCGATATCCCCAGCACCATTATTCCATCCATGTAGTACCCCCTTTTCCAGTGGAGATACAGTGCATGTAAATTTTTGGCTCTGTGCCCACCTCCAGCACTGGACTCAGCTATACCAGTCAAGCAGGCAGAAGGAGGGGGCGGAGGAGGGAGCATCCCTCTGGGCATTCCAAGCCCTTCAGTGCAAACAGTGCTGGATAGCTGGGCTCACCTTGACACCATCCACAATGCTACTTCAGCAGGTGGGCTGCCGACTCAGCAGCTCTCACTCCAGCTCCTACCCCGCAGCCTTCGAGTCCCGAGCATTCAAGCTGCATGGGGCGGGGTCATAGCATCACTGGCGCTCTAGCCCTGCCCCTCCCAGCTGGCTGTGAAATGGGTATCATTTTGCACAGCTCACCGCTGCCAGCCTGTCTCGCCTGTGTATCCATCACTCTCAGTGCCATCATGGGGCCACCAATTTCGGGGCAGCGTGCGATCAAGGACCAGCTGCCTTGGGGAAAGTGCAGGGGCCCCCCCATGCAGCTGGGGCCCCTGGGCAGTGCCCAGGTGTGCCCACTCATTAAGACAGCCCTGGGGGGGATCCTCTGGCAGTGGCACTGAAGATTTTTTACCTTTTTTTTAATTCATGGAATGCATTAGGGTAAAAAAAAACCTTGGGGCTTTTCAACCACAATTTTCCTTTCCATTATAAATGTGGTACTCGGAGGATACATGAATAATCCCCAAAGAACTTGCTGGACATCTTCCTCAAATCGCACACAGTCCGCTGTTTCTCTATGACTTTACTCCCCACCTTTTATTTTAAAAGTACAAACTTTGTTCAACTTATTCATCATATTTGTACAGATGTCACATCTTCCATTCTCTGTTGCATTTGTTTTCATTTTTACCCCCAACTTCCCATCCTGTTGTCTCTCCTCGCAGGATATTCCAGTTGAAACTCTGACCACAGTGAAGCCGTACAGCAATGAGATCCATGCGCAGGCTCAGCTCTGGCTCAAGAGAGATCCCAAAGCATCATATGAGGCCTGGA
Source organism: Lithobates sylvaticus (assembly GCA_028564925.1). Taxonomy (NCBI): domain Eukaryota; kingdom Metazoa; phylum Chordata; class Amphibia; order Anura; family Ranidae; genus Lithobates; species Lithobates sylvaticus. The sequence goes on from CM053035.1 coordinate 4,354,189, forward strand.
AGAAGTGTCTACCCTCCAGAGGTATCACTCCCTCGCTTTCCTTTTTTGTTGCTCTTCCCTACTGATTGTTGCCAGGTCCGCGCTAAAGAACATTCTGTAGCAACCAAGGATCTTTTACAATAAAACCCAATAGTGCAGCGCTTATGACTTAAAGTGGTGTTTCCCCCTAAAAAAAATAAAAATGCTTAAAATTCCTAAAAAAATAAAATAATTGGAAAAAAAAAAAATGTTTTACATACCTCTAAATGCCTGTTGCTAGGGGGTCCCCTCGTAGTCTGCCTCCTTCGCTGCCTGGGCTGGTGACATCACTTCCCCTCGGCGCAGGAAGGGCTCCCCAGTCATCTGGGACCTGTCGCGTGTCCCAGATGACTGTGCAGCCAATCGCGGCTCGCGCATGCGCAGTGGGTGCCCAGCTGTAAAGCCACAGCCGGGTGCCCACAGTTGCAATGCCGGCGTCGCCGAGCGGATTGGAGGGCTAGCGGAGCTTCGACCCCCCCCCCCCCCCCCCCCCCCCTGCATCGCTGGACTCTGGAACAGCTAAAGCTGGCCATACACTATACGAAAAATCGGTCAAAGAACGTTCTTTTGATTTTTCGGCCAGTTAATGGACACAAAATCGATAATCGTTTGGACGTTTTTGAGCCGAAAAAACCAAGGACAAGTTTGGATTTTTTCTGCCGAACGAACGATAAATTGAAAGGTTAATGTGTTTCCCGTCCGACCTGTCTGCACTAGGTATATGTAAAAAAAAACGAACATAATTTTTTTTTTTTTTATGTTCACTGAACGTTCGTTTTTCGAAAATGGGTTCGGCCGATTTTTTGTATAGTGTATGGCCAGCTTAAGTGTCGGATTAATTAATTAAAAGTCAGCAGCTGCAGTGGTTGTAGCTGTTGACTTGTATTTTTTTTGTTTTTAGGGGTACACCTCTTTAAGTTACATGTGAGAAGAATATTATACAGTGCCAACATGAAAATATCCGTGCTTTAAATGCAAACAAAGTTCTGCACGATGAAAAGTTTTGTAAGGAGTCCCACAACAGAAAGGAGATGTCAGGCGTGACTTGTGATCTATATAGCAAAATGAAGAGGCGTATCCCAAAAGAAAGACTTCCGAAATTCAGTAGTTAACGCCCATTTTGTGAATCATCTTAGTGGATAAAAGGTGGGAGCTTACCAGATTCCAGTTAGTCTCATTAAAAAGAAGTCAGAGAGAGACGTTTTGTAAATAGATGTGATGGCTTTACAAGGCCTCCGGTGCGACCACTAGGGTCACGACAAGGTAGTGCGTGTCGCAACAAACGCTGGGCGTTGAAGCTCCATACACAGATGTTCCCTTAAAAGAAAAGAGAGCACGCTCTATAGTGTAAATAGATTTAAAAAATAGCAAAGTTTTAATAAAAATTCCACTTGCAATGGATGATGGTTAGATAAACATTCTGAACTGTGCAGACTCATGTCTTTGCCACAAGCAGGATGGCTGTGGCTGGTTGGTGCATGTGCAGTGGCATGTGTTCTGGCTCCACCCTACGCGTTTCGTCATACAAGACGTCATCAGGGATTTGTATTCAAAGCGCGGATATTTTCATGTTGGCACTGTACAATCTATATATATATAAAATTACACACAATTAGTGTGTTTTTGTTTTTTGACCATCCAGTGCGGTAAACTTTTCACCTGTCATTCGTGGCAAGATGTGTCTAAGGACTTTTTGTCTTGTTGGGTAAATTGGATGTATACCCAATTACAAACCTTTCATATAAGGTTTAATATGGTAAAGAGAAGAAAGGCCAAAGATTGTTTGTCCATACTTCTCTGGGTCACAGCACTTAGTTCTGCAGATTTGACATCACAGAGCCGCTCCAGGCCCTGAAGGGGATCCCGACAATAATGGCTTCATAGGTTGGCCGCTCCAGGCCCTGAAGGGGATCCCGACAATAATAGGTTGGCCCCCTGAATGGTGGTTATTATGCTGATTCCTTGTTCAATGAGGAGGAAAAGGGCAGGAAGGTGACACCACTGAACCAGGTTGATGAATGGCTGATTCGGGTGTCACTGTGCAGTGCGTATGATGTGTGTAAATCGCAGGACTGGCTGCAAAGAATTACAAATCCTTTGAAAGTGTTTGTGTTAAGCTTTTAGTGTTTAATGTTTTTTTTCTGGCTGTAATTTTCTTTGAAAGGGATTGACAACACTGGAAAAACCCTGAGCAAAGCAGACCTGAGGCAGCTGTACCTGCAGGAGAAATACACATGGAAGTGGAAGCAATTCCTGAGCAGGAAAGGGAAGCGGCCGACTCCTGTGGATCTTAAACTTGGACATAACAACTGGCTGAGACAGGTGAGCGCCCCGTGTTCCTCCAGTATCTGTCGCTATTACTGATGTCTGTGTTCCGTGGCTTTTCTCTTCTGTACAGATCTCTGCAGCCATATGTACCAGATTCAGGCTTTTCTTCTTACTATGCAGGTGTTGTTCACCCCGGCCACCCAGTCAGCAAGACAGGCCGCCTGCACCATCGTTGAGGCCCTGGCTACTTTCCCGAGCCGCAGACAACAAGTCCTCGATCTTCTTACCAGGTCAGTATGTCCCTGATTGTCAGCAAGAGCAATACAAAAAAACTGTACATGGTTTGTAAGATGAAGGAAATTGCTGTAGACCCCCCTCCATTCACCCCGTTCGCCCCCCATTTAACCCGGTCGTCCCCTATCCCCCTCCCCATTCACCTCTGCCCCCCCCCCCATCCCCATTTACCTCTGCCCCCTTCCCATACACCTCTGTTCCCCCCCCCTCTCCCCATTCACCTCTGTTCCCCCCCTCCCCCACCTCTGTTCCCCCCCTCTCCCCATTCACCTCTGTTCCCCCCCCCCCCCCCACCTCACCTCTGTCCCCCCCCCTCTCCCCATTCACCTCTGTCCCCCCCCCCCTCTCCCCATTCACCTCTGTCCCCCCCCCCCCCCACCTCTGTCCCCCCCCCTCTCCCCATTCACCTCGGTCCCCCCCCCCCCCCCCCCCCCCTCTCCCCATTCACCTCTGTCCCCCCCCCCTCTCCCCATCCACCCCCCCCCCCCCTCCCCATTCACCTCTGTCCCCCCCCCTCTCCCCATTCACCTCAACCCTCCCCCCCCCCCCTCGGTCCCCCCCCTCTGGCCCCCCCCCCTCTCCCCATTCACCTCGGCCCCCCCCCCCCCCTCTCCCCATTCACCTCGGCCCCCCCCCCCCCCCCCCCCTCTGCCCCCCCCCCCTCTCCCATTCACCCCCCCCCCCCCCTCCCCCCACCTCTGCCCCCCCCCCTCTCCCCATTCACCTCTGCCCCCCCCCCCTCGGTCCCCTCCCCCCCCCCCCTCTCCCCATTCACCTCTGCCCCCCCCCTCTCCCCATTCACCTCTGTGCCCCCCCCCCTCCCCATTCACCTCTGTCCCCCCCCCCCCTCTCCCCATTCACATTCACCTCTGTCCCCCCCCCCCTCTCCCCATTCACCTCTGTCCCCCCCCCCCTCTCCCCATTCACCTCTGTCCTCCCTTAAACTCTACTCCGTTTTGCCACACTAGTTAGAAATTCCTACTTCACTCACAAAGGCCATTGTGGCTATTTTTCTAGATGAATATGCAGTATTTCCGTACAATTTAGAAATGCAAACACTGGACTCTTACCATTGAGAACCCCTTCCTTTACATACTTGGCAACATCATGGTTCCGAGTACCGGGACACTGCTAAACCTGCCCATGGTCCTCCATTCTGTCTGCGCACTCTCCAGATGGGCATGTCCAAATCGCATTTAGTTTATATTATGGTCTCACCCAGACTCCGCCTCTAATTATGTGGGTAGGACCCACTCGTGGCCCCAAACCCTGCGAATGAAATGCCTTTAAGTTACACATGTGCAGTAATTCAACTAAGGTTGATGCTGTGATCCCCAGACATGACTTGGGACACATCGGCACGACTATCTCAAGTTGGCATCTATACTGTGCCGAATATAAAATCCTTTCCTCCATATTATTACTGGCAATTCTACAAAGGACAAAGGACATGCACTGTGTATGGATTTGTCCAATCCTTATTTAAGATGTGTTTTTATAGAGATTACTTATTTACAGACCGGTGACAAGTTTATCATATGTAATATGTTTTTAAGCTGCAGAATTGAGGACCTCTTTTATTTAGGTGTCTGATGGTCTGCCTGTTGTGACTGCCTAAATTCTCCCTTTTCTAGTTCAGGTTAGAGCGAGAAAAGAAATGGGGGTGCCACAGGCAATGCGCTTTCATCTTCACTCCCCAACAGCTCCTGAAATTTGTCATTTCTGTCCGCTGTGCGTATAGACGAGCTAAGTTACGGTTCTCTTCTTTTTTTTTCTGTCGTTTAGCTATTTGGACGAGCTGAGTGTGGCTGGCGAATGCGCAGCGGAGTATCTGGCCTTGTATCAGAAACTTATCAAGCCGGCTCATTGGAAGGTGTATCTCGCTGCACGGGGCGTCCTGCCTTATGTCGGAAATCTTATCACCAAGGTAATGGCAGTTGGACAGTAAATAGTCTGGATGTTTATTTTAAAGCTGAAAGGCAGAAGTTTTTGGTTCTGCACACATTTCATTTAGTAAATCTCTTTGCCTTCCAAATCAGGCAAAGAGTACTAAATGAAATGTGTTTTTTTTTTTTTTTTTTTTTTTACTTACCTTGTAATTGATGACTTCCGGTCTTCTCTCTCTTCAGCGGTGGGCGGGGTCTCTGCGTCGATCGTCGTCGGGCCGCACTGTCTCCTGGGATCTGGTGTCATTGTTCCCAGGAGTCAGTGCGGACATCTTCCGAAATCTCGCGAGATTTTCGGCCACATCTTCCGAAATCTCGCAAGATTTTGGCCACATCTTCCGATATCTCGTGAGATGTCGGCAGATGTGCCGTTACTGCGCACGCGCAAGTAACGGCGGTGCATGCTGGGCCATCTAAAGTGCCTGTGGGGGTTTCACATGCCCACAGGCAAGATGGCCCCCAGCACAAAAGAAGAAGATGAGGAACTTCATCGGACGAAAACCGGCGGCGATCGAGATGGAAGATGGAACAGGTGAGTCCCCCAATAAAGGTAAGCATCCTTTATATACCGTCCCAAAAAAAAAAAAAAATTATACAGAGTGCAGAACCGCATTAAGGTAAAAAAAAAAAAAAAAACACCTGCAAGCATTTGCACTTTGTGTCATTCTGCTTTTTCTTCCTATAATGTCCTTGTTGGCACATGAGCACTGTACCACACCAGCTTCTTGTGCTGCTGCTCCTCCCTCTGAGCCCTGCTGTACAGGGACTGCAAGAGGCCGATACTAAGTCAGATTTAGGTATTTGCACTGCTTGATTTAAAAAAAATATAATGATGAGTTAAGAAATGCAGAGCGGTCTTCTATCTTAATTTTTTTTTTTTTAAATAAATTATAGGTATACTCTGGTGGACATGGTGGTATCGACAAGTGTATTTTGCTTTGTCCTATATATGAAGCAATTACCCCCCTTAAAGCGGAGTTCCACCCAAAAATGGAACTAGTGTAGGTGACCCCCTGACACACCATTTTTTTGGGGGGGGGGAGAGCGAGTACCCTGTTTTTACGGGCTCCCACTTCCACCCTGGCGCCACGGCACCCGGAAGGAAAATCACCTCTCCCCCTCGCTCCCTGCAATCTTCTGGGAAACGTCACAGGTCCCAGAAGATTGCCCAGCCAATCGCAGCGCTCGGAGAGGAGGGGAGAGAGGCTCCGTGCGCCCGCATTGCTGGATCGTGGGACAGGCGAGTGTCTGATTATTAAAAGTCAGCAGCTACACTTTTTTTTTTTTTTGTAGCTGCTGACTTTTAAATGGGTGGAACTCCGCTTTAAAGTCATTTCTAAAGGAAAAAGTTTATTTAGAAAAAAAAAAAACATGTTATACTTAAAGTGGTTTTTCCCCCTAAAAAAATAAAAAGGCTTAAAATTCCTACAAAAAAAAAAAATAATTGGAAAAAAATATGTTTTTACATACTTTTTTAAATGCCTGTTGCTAGGGGGTCCCTCGTAGTCTGCCTCCTTCAGTGCCCGGGCTGGTGACATCACTTCCCCTCGGCGCAGGAAGGGCTCCCCAGTCATCTGGGACCTGTCACGTGTCCCAGATGACTGTGCGGCCAATCACGGCTCGCGGTGCCACAGCCGGGTGCCCACATTTGCAATGCTGGCCCTGCCGAGCGGATCGGGGGGCTAGCGCAGCTTCGATCCCAAATACCCCCCCCCCGCATCGCTGGACCCTGGAACAGGTAAGTATCTGAATTATTCAAAGTCAGCAGCTGCAGTATTTGTAGCTGCTGACTTTTAATTTTTTTTTTTAGGGTTACACCTCTTTAACTGCTCTCTGTAATGGTTTAGCATAGAGAAATCACGATCCTTTTCTTTTTGTGTCCCCCCCACCAGTGGTCCTGGCTCTGTCCCCCTGCTGAGTGTGCCTAATAGCAAGCCTCTAAGCAGGCTCAATCCCGAGCTGCACTCCTGTGTGCCCATTAACACACTAAGCACGGCTCGGCCCTGCCTCCGCTCTCTCCTTATTGGCTCACTGACTGTGATTGACAGCAGCAGGAGCCAGCCGGCTCCTGCTGCTGTGTGAGCCAATGAGGAGAGAGAGACCCTGGAGAGCCACTGCTCTCATGCACTTCGCTGGTTAGAGATGGGGGTCAGGTAAGTATAAGGGGGGGGTGGGGTTAGCACCCAGAAAACCTTAAGCCTTTAGAACCACTTAAGTACAGAGCCAGATTCCAGATATGAATAAGTAACACCAGTGTTCTTTGCTTACAGGAAATCGCACGACTGTTAGCGCTGGAGGAGGCAACTCTCAGTACAGACTTGCAGCAGGGCTACGCCTTGAAAAGCCTCACAGGTAAGACCGTTCAGGCTTCATGTATGGTACCACTTTAAAATCCACAGATCTCCTATCTATCTTCTCCTTTTGGAACTCTTTACCAGTGACATTTTAAACTGGGATGTGCCTCCTTCCCACCAAAACCCCCTTTTTCTTGAGGTGTCACAGTGGGAGCCCCATAATTGATAGCTTCGCTCAGTCAGGTGCGATTCCCTCAACAAATCCTCGCTTCCGTTTTTTCAGGTCTTTTATCCTCGTTTGTGGAAGTTGAGTCCATTAAGCGTCATTTCAAGAGTCGCCTGGTGGGAACGGTTCTGAACGGCTACCTGTGTCTGAGGAAACTGGTGGTGCAGAGGACCAAACTTATCGATGAGACGCAGGATATGTTGCTGGAGATGCTGGAAGACATGACGACAGGTGACATCCCGTCCTTTCTCTGCATGGTGTCAGCCTTTGTACATGGTTATATAAACAAAAAGTGTAGGGCTGAATATACCAAAATGGAACCCCATAGATGGGGCGGGCCAAGGTATAGCAAAACAAATGAAGAGGAGATGCCGCTCACTAGAGCTGCCACGACGCATCGACGTAGTCGACTAAGAAAATAAGTTGACGTGCGCGAAAAGCGTTGATGCGTCGCACGTTGCGAGTTGCAGGTAAATACACCCCCACCGCGGCTTTCAGCGCGGTGCTTTTCCTGCCCCCTATCCTCCTCCAGTCCCCATCCGTCCTTCTCCATGCTGCTCCGTGTCCCCCTCTCTTTTCTGTGTCCCCCTCCATGCTGCTCAGTGTCTCCCTCTCTTCTCTGTGTCCCCCTCCATGCTGCTCCGTGTCTCCCGCTCTTCTCTGTGTCCCCCTCCATGCTGCTCCGTGTCTCCCTCTCTTCTCTGTGTCCCCCTCCATGCTGCTCAGTGTCTCCCTCTCTTCTCTGTGTCCCCCTCCATGCTGCTCAGTGTCTCCCTCTCTTCTCTGTGTCCCCCTCCATGCTGCTCAGTGTCTCCCTCTCTTCTCTGTGTCCCCCTCCATGCTGCTCAGTGTCTCCCTCTCTTTTCTGTGTCCCCCTCCATGCTGCTCAGTGTCTCCCTCTCTTTTCTGTGTCCCCCTCCATGCTGCTCAGTGTCTCCCTCTCTTCTCTGTGCCCCCCTCCATGCTGCTCAGTGTCTCCCTCTCTTTTCTGTGTCCCCCTCCATGCTGCTCAGTGTCTCCCTCTCTTCTCTGTGTCCCCCTCCATGCTGCTCCGTGTCTCCCTCTCTTCTTCGTGGGTCTCCCCCCTCCGTGCTGCCGTCCCCCTCGGTATCTCAGGATGGAGAGCGGAGGTAGGAGCCGGTAAATCCGGCTCCTTCGTTTTCTGAATGGACAGAGTCAGTGACTGACTCTGTCCATTCACATTAATAAATGAAGAGAAGCCGCTGTCTTCTCTCCATTCATTATCAGTGCAGCGGGAGGCTACAGAGAAAGGGACTGGGGGACTGGTGTCCTTAGTCCCTTTCCCTGTCTCAAATGGGAGATGTCAGAGGTCTGTTAAGACCCCTGATATCTCACCATAGCCCCCCAACAGGGCTGATAAAAAAAAAAAAAATTGCAATAAATAATAAAAAAAAAAAAAACACACACTGACACTGCCCCCCCCCCTTTAAAAAAAAGAAAGCATTGTAAAAAATAAAAATAAATTATAAACTTCTGAACAGAAAAGAAAAACAGAACATAAAAACAAGGTAAAATAAAAGAATATAACTACATACATTATATATATATATATATATATATATATATATATATATATATATATATATATATATATATATATATATAAAAAACTAAATACATAAAAGGTAAGGTAAAATAATATATATATTCTTTTATCTTCTTTTTTTTTATTTTTTTTTTTTTTTTTTTATGTACTTATTTTTTGTCAAGTTATCCAAAGGATTAATTGGCTAATCAAAAAAAAGAACACTAGATTAAGTAAAAAAAATAAAATAATAATAAAATAAAATGCTCCTATACCGCTCCAAAGATGCTGCTAGCAGGACTTTTTTGACCGCCCTGCTAGCGCACTGCTCCAGTGTGAAAGCCCTCCTCCGGCTTTCACACTGGAGTTAAAGGGGCCTTATTTTTTCAGGCGGTGAACAGGCGCTATTTTTAGCGCTGTACCAACCTGAAAAACGCCCCAGTGTGAAAGGGGCCTAAGTGCTACGACACAAAGTATTTATTTTTTGACTGTGTGGCACATCCAAAACGGGAGGGACATTCATCTAATGGAAGGTTGTAGATAAATACTTCTTACCAGATAAGGTGGACCCACCTGTCATACGACAGTGCGTCATTCGGGCTCATGTTTAGCCGAAAGCCAGATGCTCATCGGTAGTACCAACTCTGAGGTAGACGGAGCCTATAGACAGATCACTCCAGAAGCAGACGTTGAATCGATCATCAAGTATGGATCCAGGTATGGCAACCAAATATCCAGAACTCGGACAGGTCCTCCAAGCAGGTCAAGATTGGACCTCAATAGAGTGACAAATGGAACGTTGTAACATTAAAACCCTGAATGTTATACATGTGACAGTTGTGCAACAGTTGTCCATTATCATTAGTAAAAGCCAAAGTCACCCTCAAGTCGCACCTATCCAAAGTTGTGTCAAAGTTGCACTCCAAAGTAGCGCGACTTGGAGTTCTATATTTCCTTGTAGATCATTGCAGTGTGGTTGATTATCTGGTGTTTGATGGCGGTATTGTTCCATATTGTCTTCTCTGCAGGCACCGAATCGGAAACCAAGGCTTTCATGGCTGTTTGTATTGAGACCGCCAAACGATACAGCCTCGACGATTACAGAACCCCCGTTTTTATATTTGAAAGGCTGTGCAGCATCATTTACCCGGTGAGTGTTGGTGGAATCCTGGTTCACTTCTACTGTGCTATACAACATTGTAATGCAGTGGGCTGGGGGCATCAGTCCCACTGATGTTTGGGGCTCCATCCATAGGCGTGCGCATGTGTGGTGCCGATTCCTCCTACTTCCTGGTGCCCCCAGTCTCCCCCCTACAGTGCTGCCAGCTTCCCTTCTCTCCTCTCCTGCCCACTGCTGCGGTAAAATGTTACAGGATGGATTAATGAATGAACACAGTGAGTGATCTGTACCAGTCGCTCCTGTGTACATTCTTAACTGAGGCGTAGTAAACCATTTACTATGCTTCATTTTATGAATGAACAGGAAGCCGCTCAGCACAGAGCACTTCCCATTTGTTTGCTGTCCAGTTCAGCTGAGGCTGCAGAGAAAGCTTTTTGGGGAGGGTCTGTCCTCAGCCCCTTTCTCTGTGTTTAGACCCTTGATATTTCACCAAAGCCCCCCAACGGGGCTCCTAAAAAAAAAAAAAAAAATAAAAAAATTGTATAAAAAAATTAATAAAAACTGACACCAGCCACTGCGCAACGAACACCGATCTCTGCTCTGCTGATACCGTCCACTGTTCTGCACACATATGAGCTTGTGGTCTGGGGTGCGCACACCAATGGCTCCATCACACATCAATGGGGTAATGTTTGCCATGTGTTTTGTGTTCTAATTTCAGGAGGAGAACGAAGTGACCGAGTTCTTTGTGACCCTGGAGAAAGATCCCCAGCAGGAAGACTTCCTGCAGGGCCGAATGCCAGGAAATCCCTACAGCAGCAATGAGCCGGGCATTGGGCCTCTAATGAGGGACATCAAGAATAAGATCTGCCAGGACTGTGACCTTGTGGCCCTATTGGAAGATGACAGCGGGATGGAGGTGAGTGTGGAACCCTAGCAGAGGCCACCTTCCCATATAGCGAAGGCTTGTGCTGTGTTGGCATACTATTGACCATGAGGTGCTATAAACCGGTCATTGTAAATGGTAGGGTTGTCCCGATGCCACTTTTTTAAGACCGAGTACAAGTACCGATACTTTTTTTCAAGTATTTTTGTGTAGATGAAAAACAAACAACCACCGCTCCAAGACTCTCCTTACAAGCGAATGCTCCTGCTCCTGTGTGGGAGCCCCAGGTGCTGGCTAATAGCACAATGATTAGAAATCAAAAGGAAGAACTCCGGACAGCCGCACACCGGGAAAATAAAATCCAAAGGGTTTATTTAAAAGCAAAAAGACACTACAATCCAAACACGGCAAAAAGGGGGGTACAGATCTGACGCGTTTCGCACTGTATTTCAGTGCTTACTCATAGCTATGAGTAAGCACTGAAATACAGTGCGAAACGCGTCAGTTCTGTACCCCCCTTTTGCCGTGTTTGGATTGTAGTGTCTTTTTGCTTTTAAATAAACCCTTTGGATTTTATTTTCCCGGTGTGCGGCTGTCCGGAGTTCTTCCTTTTGACTTTTTTTCAAGTACTCGCCGATACCGATTACCGATACTTTTTTTAATGTCGTGACAGTTTTCAGACCACAATACAGACTTATGATATCTTCTTAATCTTAACGCACTGATGGGTGGCACGCACTGATGGGTGGCACGCACTGATGGGTGGCACGCACTGATGGGTGGCACGCACTGATGGGTGGCACGCACTGATGGGTGGCACGCACTGATGGGTGGCACGCACTGATGGGCACTGATAGGTGGCACACATTGATGGGTTTCACGTACTGATAGGTGGCACGCACTGATGGGCACTGATAGGTGGCACACACTGATAGGTGGTACACATTGATGGGTGGCACTGACTGATGGCTGGCTGCATGGGCACTGGCTGAATGGCACTGATTTATGGCTGGCAGTGGCACTTATGGGCAAGAGGATTTAGTTTTGCTCTGCAACGCCCATCTTGGTACACCTAGCACTCAGCCTCAATAAAGCAGCAGCGGACATCTTGTTACACCCAGCCCCAACTATATGGGCTGGGTGTAACAAGATGTCCGCTGCTGCTTTATTGAGGCCGAGTGAGTGCAGGGTGTACCAAGATGGGCGTCCGGGATTATCAACCACGTGGCGTGTAACGGCAACACGGAGAGTCACTTGCATTACTGAATGTGACGGCTCCGGTCGCCGATCAAGTTACATCCCTGCTGGGAACACGGAGTACTCACTCTCCAATCGGCTTTCCATACTGTGCCCTCCGCCCGCTGACTCCGCCCGCTGACTCCGCCCTCCGCTCTGCCCGCTGCCGCTGACAAGGTAATGGCTAAGCATCGGGAGCATTTGTGCGAGTTCAAGTACTCCTGCAAATGCTCGGTATCGGGACAACCCTAGTAAATGGTATTCGATTTATTTTTACAAAGGCCAATCTCTCCTAGAAATGTCTTCTAGAATAGACCTTGTGCTGTAAAATGGAGGTGAACTGCATTCTACATGTCTCTATTGCAGTTGCTGGTGAATAACAAGATTATCAGTCTGGATCTTCCTGTAGCCGAGGTGTACAAGAAGGTGTGGTGCCCAACTAATGAGGTACATTTCATTATCCTGCGTTTACTTCTTCTCTTTACAGCTGAATGTATTGTGACCTGTGTGAGTGATGCTTCGTTCCTCTGACCTGTTTGTCTTCTCCATCAGGGGGAACCTATGAGAATAATCTATCGAATGAGAGGACTTCTGGGTGATGCCACCGAGGAGTTCATTGAGTCTCTTGACTCCACTACAGGTATAACAGAACACAAGGGATCCCGGAGTATGGAATGCTGGCACCGGAAATGTTTTATGCCCCATTTTCTTCCCGCCAACACTTTTTTATTTTTTATTTGAGCCTTTGCTTTGGTCATGTGACCTAACTGCCCTTTCTCTGGGATGGGTCCTGAATGTTGCAGAAAACAACGCCTTTCTTACACGGCACTCTGCATTCCTCTCCTGTGAGCCAAAGGTGGCTTGAAGACGTACCCCCAGGGGGGGAGGGTACATGACTGCCTGGGCTCACAGGCGGTAGACTTGTGCTGGATCAGAGAGTGTTGAAGTATGCAGGTTGAGTATTGCAGCAAAAGTTGCTTTTTCTCAATCCTACTGCAGGGCTAATCATTATGTAGTTGTGTCTAGTTGCATTTAGGATTTAAGGCCCCATACACACACTATTAGATTTTCTGCAGATTTTTGTCTTCAGATTTAACAAAACCATATAATATGAGGTCAAACTTTAAGAGTTTCAATGTGTATGCAATCAGGCCGGCCCTTGCACTACATGGTTTTGGTAACTCTGAAGACAAAAATCTGCAGAAAATCTAATAGTGTGTATGGGGTCTAAAGCTGAACTCCAGGAATTTAGCTACTTTGTAAAAACTGCAGGCATACCTGTTTTACAACAGTCCATCGAGGTACCTGCTGCTTTGTAGACGTCTCTATTCATTTTATATCTGACCGGTTTATTGTTCTCCAGGAAGATAACTTCCTGAGCTCTGATGCTGCTCTGATGTGATCTCAGCAGCTCCAAGATCAGAGTTGCTGGAACTGCTATGCCCCCACCCCTCCCCTCCTTCTGCCCTTTCACAGAAGCCTTTGTATTATGAGAACTTATTCGCAAAAATACAAAAGCTTCTGTGAATGGGCAGCAGAGGGGTGGGACGTGCATAGCTTCTCTCCTCTCCTCTCCCAGCCAGAGTGTTTCCTTCAGGAGTGCAATAAACCTGTTACATATAGGTTAGAAGTCCCGAAGGTGACCTGCACCTAATTGGACTTAAAGTGGGGTTGCACGCAAAAAAAAAAAAAACAAATCATTAATATTCCTAAAAAAATAAAACGCTCACCTCCTAAATGGCTGTTGCTAGGGGGTCCCTCGTAGTCTGCCTCCTTCAGTGCCCAGGCTGGTGACATCACTTCCCTTCGGCGCAGTAATGGCTCAGCTCTGCCCCTTCCCTCCTGTCAATCATCTGGGACACGTGACAGGTCCCAGATGATTGCGCGGCCACTCGCAGCGCCGCTAGCGCATGCGAAGTGGGTGCCCAGCTGTGAAGCCACAGCAGGGTGCCCAGTTACAATGCCGGCACCGCCGAACGGAGGTGGGGGGGACGAGCGGGGCTTCGATCCCCCGCAATGCTGGACCCTGGGACAGGTAAGTGTCCGATTTTATTAAAAGTCAGCAGCTGCAGTATTTGTAGCAGCTGACTTTTTTAATTATTTTTTTTTTTTTTTTTTTATAGGAACTCCTTTTTAAAGTTTTTGTTGACCCAAAAAAAAATAGATCCTGGTCCCGTAAAGCAGATTTCACAGCACAGTGCTTGTGCTGTGTAATCTGCCCCCCTCTAAACTGTAAAAAAGAAAAAAACTGAATCTGCCACTTCCTGTATGCCCTCTTTTAAACAGACCACGATAACCAGGGCTGCTCCGCCCTGATCACCGTGGTCAAAGTGCGTCCCTCCGCCATACGCTGCCCTGCTCTCCTATCTCCCGTGTCTGATTCTTCCAGGTGTTAGGGGTGAAATCTGCTGCTTCCCTGATTCTTCCAGGTGTTAGGGGTGAAATCTGCTGCTTCCCTGATTCTTCCAGGTGTTAGGGGTGAAATCTGCTGCTTCCCTGATTCTTCCAGGTGTTAGGGGTGAAATCTGCTGCTTCCCTGATTCTTCCAGGTGTTAGGGGTGAAATCTGCTGCTTCCCTGATTCTTCCAGGTGTTAGGGGTGAAATCTGCTGCTTCCTGGTGTTAGGGGTGAAATCTGCTGCTTCCCTGATTCTTCCAGGTGTTAGGGGTGAAATCTGCTGCTTCCTGGTGTTAGGGGTGAAATCTGCTGCTTCCCTGATTCTTCCAGGTGTTAGGGGTGAAATCTGCTGCTTCCCTGATTCTTCCAGGTGTTAGGGGTGAAATCTGCTGCTTCCCTGATTCTTCCAGGTGTTAGGGGTGAAATCTGCTGCTTCCCTGATTCTTCCTGGTGTTAGGGGTGAAATCTGCCGCTTCCCTGATTCTTCCAGGTGTTAGGGGTGAAATCTGCTGCTTCCCTGATTTCTCCCTGGGGTCAGGTGGGGATGAGATCTTCATAAGGTAGCCAATCCGCTGCCTTTCTCTATCTCCATCCCTGACCACAGCCAACGCCATGGAGCTTTAGGAAAGCAGCCATCTGCATACTCCAGGTGCATTTTTTTGTTTTTCAATGCACGTTTTTCATCCATTTGAATTCTATGGAACCAAAAACCAGAGAAAAGTCCCCGGCCCTTTCCATAAAATGCATAGATGTGAACTACATCCATAGGAAACCATGTTACATGGACTGTAGTGCGTTTCTGCAAAACTGAAAACGCACAAAAAAAATGCATAGGTGTGAACCAGGCCTCAAGGTCAGTACAGTGGAACCCTTGGTTTACGAGTAACACGGTTACAGGATTCAAGACAATGGGGTATGCAGTACTGCATTTGGGCAGAAGTGTGGGGGCGCGGGTGACACTCGGAAAGATTTGGAGCCTTTCGGAAATACTCATAATCACTCGCAAATACTCATCACTCAGAAATTCTCGGAAACGTTTCCGACTTCAGCCGAGCTTTCCCCATTAATGTCCAAGGCTCTCCGGCACCCCCCCCACACCTCTGGCCACATGCGGTATTGCATGCAATAGAAGTCGGTGTGTACCGAATTCTTTTAGTTTCCGTTGACTTCTATGGGGGAAACTTGCTATGATATGCGAGTGCTTTGGATTACAAGCATTCCCCGGGAACGGATTATGCTCGTAATCCAAGGTTCCGCTGTATATGGGAGGGGTCTTAGTGGCACTTTTCAGTCACTAGCTGCAAGAAAATGGAAATAATCCATTGCTGGTCTAGGCCTGCTTTCTCGGTTCTGCTTTGTCTGGCTGCAGTAAATGGGGGGGGGGTGGGGATGGGGGGTGGGGGGGGGGGGGATGGGGGGGGGGGGGGAATGCGGGGGGAGATGGGGGGGTAATGGGGGGGATGGGGGAGTGGAGGAGGGATGGGGAAATGGGGGGGAGGGAAGGAATTGAGGGGGGGGGGGGGGGGGGGGGGGAGAGGGGGGAAAGGTGGGGGGGGGGGGGGGGGAAATGGGGGAATGGGGTGGAGGGGGGGGGGGGAGAAATGGGGGGGGAGAGGGGGGGGGGGGGTAATGGGGGAGGGGGTGGGGGTGGATGGGAGGGGGGGGGGGGGTGGGGTGGGGAAGGGGGGGGGGATGGGGTAAAATGGGGAAACTGGGGAAATGGGGTGGGCAATGGTGATGTGGGGGGGGGGGGGGCTGGTAACTGCGGGGAAAGCGGGGGGGATTGGTGGGGGTTCTCCACAGGTGGATGGGAGGGGGGTTGGCAGGGGAGAGGTTGGAGGGTGGTCACCAGGTGGGGGGGTGACCAGGCTGGCATGTGGGGTGTGTGGATGTGTCCCTTGGGTTGGGGGAGGCACAGGCAGGGCTCATGTGAGTGGCTTGAGGCGTTAGTGTCGGGTATGGTTTGTGGGCGTGGGTGTGTTCCAGGCAGGTGGGGGTTGGGGGCTGGGGGCTGGTGTCCATTGGTTGTTGCATGCAGGCCAGGGGCAGTGGTGTGCCAGGGGTGTGGGTTTGGCGTGTGTGGGTAGGTGGGGAAATTAGTGCAATGTGGGGATGTGGGCTTTGGTGTTGTCGTTTTGTGTTCCAATGGGGAGTGGGGGGGTGGGGGGGAGGTGGTCTGGTCCATGGTATTATGGCGTTGGTTTTGGGCCATTCACTGGTTTGAGTGTGGGGGTTGGGGTGTGGGTTGCAGTGTTCAGGGCCCAGAGTTGTGGCCATGTATGTTTTCCAGTGGGTGCCCAGTCATTGTATTTGTGGCATTTATGTTTGTATTTGTTTTTTGTCGTGGGTTGGGGTTGTTGCCATGTGTATGGGGTGATTGAGGTTGTGGTGACTTATTGTAGTGGATGAGTGTCATTGGGGGGGTTGCCGTGCCAGGTCTTCCATTCATTCAGGTGCCAGTTTGGTTGGGGGCAATGGTATGGTTTTATTTTTATGTCATTGTTTGTTGTCTCCTAGGGTTGATGTGTTATTGTTTATTTCTGGCTGTTTATTCAGGACCCAGTGTGTTCTTTCAGTTTTTCTCCCAGTTTGTCCATTATTTATTTTCCCATTGATTTTATTGTTGATCAATTTCATTTTTTTGCCCCATTTGCTTTTTTATGGTCCAGGTTTTTTTTTGTTTGTTATTGTTCCCATTATTATTTCCATTTGTTCCGTTTCCCATTTCCAGGTGCCATAATGATTGATGCCTTTTTGTGTCACCAGGGGTCTGTTTCCATTTTCCAGTATTTTGCCCCATATTGCATCAGGGTTATTTGTGTTTCCCATGTTTCCATTTCTCCATGCAGTATTCTTATTTTTCTCGGTATGCCATGTACCCATGTCCCCAGTTTGGCGTTTTTTGTGTTGTGGTCCCCATTTGGTTGTGCCAGTTCATGTCTTACTGGCGGGCTCATTTTTTGTATGTTGCGGGGTCCGTCCCAGGCATGTTTTTCTTGGTGTTTGAGTCTATTTATGTTGCTTTTTATGGTGTTCCATCTTTTTTTCGTTTTTTTGTTGTTGTTCTGTTGCTTTGGTGTCCTGTATTGTGCTTTCTGCCCAGGGGGTTCAGTGTTTTTAGTTTACAGTGTCCATGTTTCTGGTCGTGCCCCTTTTATTTGTTGGTTTTTCCCATGCTTTCATTCTGGGTTTTATTTTGCTTGGTGAGGGGGCATTTTTGTTTTCATGCAGTTTTTGGCCATTGGCCCTATTGCGGTGTTCCCATGATGTTTAGTGTGGCTGTGTTGGGTGCATTCATGTGGTCCAGGCCCCAGTTCCAGTCTGTTTGGTTTTTTGGCTTTTTTGTTCATGTGTCCATTCATGTCATTTTTGTCCCCATTTTGCATTTTTTCTTTTTGTTTTTTCCATTTATTGTGTTCTCTCCCATTTGTTCTTCTTCGATAGGTTTTTTTTGTGCCATTTTGTCCCATCATTCCAGGGCGCCCAGGGTTGGTTGCCAGGACTCCATTTTCGTTCAGTTGTGTTAGTGGTGGGTTGGTTGTGTGGGTGTGTTTCCATTTCCATTTTATTATTTGGTGTTTGGCATTGCTTATTGAGGTTTTTCCTTTTCAATTCATTCCCATTCGTCCATTGTTGTTTGTGTTGTGGTTTGTTGTTTCATCTGCCTCCAGGCATGTGACCCAGGGAGGGTGTTTCTTTAGTGTGTACGTCGGTCGTTGATCTGTTTTGTATCCATTTCATGTTAGTCTGAGTTCTGGCCTGGTTTGTGCCCATGTCCCATTAGTTTTGGTTTTCTTTTTGCAGTGTGGAGTTTGTGTGTTCCCATTGTTGTCAGTTGTCTTACATTCATGTTGGTTCATGATTGGCTTTGGGCTCTGTAAGGTTTTTATGGGTAAGGGTGTTCCAGGTTCAGTTTTTCTCGTGTTTGTAGCTAGGGTGGCCCATTTCATGAGTGTTTTGTTGTGGTTTTGTTGTGTATTTGAATTGTGTGTCTGCCATTGTGTTGATTGTGCCCGCCCAGTAAGGCGTGTGTTGCAGTTGCTATTATTTGTTATTTTTGTTATTTTCCAGGCCAGGGTTCATTGACATTCATGTTCGTGTCCCCCAGTGTTTTGTGGTTCCCATGTGTCCAATGTTTTGTGGGTGTGTTTTGTTGGCCATGGGGTGTTTCGTGTTGTTGGCTCTGGTTGTGCCCCTTGTAGGCCATTTTTGATTCGCTTTTTTTCAATCATTGCCAGTTTTCCTTTTCTGTTCATTCTTATTGTGTAGTTTCATTGCAGGCTGTTGTGCAGTAGTGTTATCCCCCTCCATTGTGGAGGCCCATGGGGTTCCAAGTTCTGGCGTTGTGATTCGGTATTTTTTGTCCATTTTTGTCCAGGCAGGCATGTTATGGTTTTGTGTGTCATTGTGTTGTTTTTTGCCATTTGTACCACGTTTTTCCATTTCCTCAATTTTGTGTTGTCCCCCCAGGAGGCAGGGTGTTCTGTTGTAGGTGATCCCAGTTTTTGCCCATTTATGCCCACAGTCATTGTTCATTGCGGCAGGGTTCTCAGGTTTCAGTGCGCTTGTTGGTGGTCCATGGAAGGTTTTTGGTTTGGGTTTTCTGGGTATGCGTGTGATTGTTTCTTGCTTGCTGTCCCCATGGCTTGTTCATTTCATTTGTTTGTTTGTCATTGTGGCCATTTATTTTGTGTGTTTGTTGTTATTTTTGCATGCAGTTATTGTGTATGTGGGATTTTCTTGCTTGTAATGTGTGCCCATTCATTTTCTCTGTTATTATGAGGCATGAGGTTGTTAGTCCCATGGCTGCATGTTTGCTGCGGTTTTGTTTTGTACCCATTGGTGTTTGGTTTTGAGGGGTCCATGTGGTTGCCGCCAAATACCATTCAGTTGTCTTTTCCCCATTTATTGAACCCAATTCTAGAGTTGTTTTTTGTTGTATCAGGTTCCCCATTGTTTACCATGGGTGGAGGTTACTGGGGTATTTGATTGTCCTTCTCTTCATTAGTGATTTTGGTTTGTCCCATTTTTTGACAGTTTCTTTTTAGCCATGCGTTATTTTATGTATTCCATTTGTGGTAGTGTCTGCGGTTTGGTCCCTGTGCAGTTTCATTTGTTTTAGTTGGCCAGGTTTAGTGTTTTGGTTTAGTTGGTGGTTTTAGTTTGTCTGGTTTGTTGAATGCGTTCGCATGTTCTGGTTGTAGGTGTTTTGGTTTGTCTTTTCAGGAGTGGGGTGCCATGTGAGGTGCTTTTGTCCCATTTTTGTTCCTTGCCCCATTGTTTGCCGTCTTGGGTGGCCAGTGCTTGTACCTTTATAGTTGATGTCTGGTTGAGGTTATTCGTTATGTGGGGGGTTGTCAGGCTGTAGTGCTTCCCATGTGGTCATATGATGGGGGGGGGTAGGTTGGGGCTTGGCTTATGTTGGGCTTTGGCCAGTGAGTTTCTGTTGTCCCCATGCATGTAATGTGGGCATGGTGGTGGTTTGTATTCCCCAGGTTTTTTGCGCTTGTCCCATTCAGTTTTGGTATATCCAGACCATGTCATTGTTTGGTTCATGTGTTTTTTGTTTGTGGATTTGCCAGGGGGTGGTGGAACCATTGTCCATTCTCTTTTTGTTGTAGTGCAGTTTGCATGTGTGGTGTTTATTTGGTTTGGTTTTGCAGTAATTTTTGCTCTTGCCCCCCAGCGTGTGTGGGGGTTGGCGTTTGTTGTTTAGTTTTTTGTTGTGTGTTTGTTCATGTAGTGTTGTTTTTTTCCCAGGTTTTTGATTGTTTTGTTCTGTTGGTCAGGTTTTGAGTGTGTCAGTTGAAGTTGTTGTGGTGCCAGTCTTGGGTTTTTTTGTCATCACTTTTCAGTCACTAGCTGCAAGAAAATGGAAATAATCCATTGCTGGTCTAGGCCTGCTTTCTCGGTTCTGCTTTGTCTGGCTGCAGTAAATGTGATTTTACAAAGCATTTTTAATTTCCTGCCAGCAGACGAGGAGGAGGATGAAGAGGAAGTGTACAAAATGGCCGGAGTGATGGCGCAGTGCGGAGGACTGGAGTGCATGCTGAACCGCCTGGCTGGCATCAAGGACTTTAAACAGGGCCGCCACCTTCTGACCGTGAGTCTGATTTATATGTAAAGAGCGCTGCATGCTGGTAGCTTTTGAAGGCTTCAGACAGGTTCTCTTTCCGTACAGCGCCTCCTTGTGGTTTTGTCTGGTCACTGACATCTGTTGTGTGTTTGTTTTTTTCCAGGTTCTTCTCAAACTCTTCAGTTACTGTGTGAAGGTCAAAGTGAACCGGCAGCAGCTGGTGAAGCTGGAGATGAACACCTTGAATGTCATGTTGGGAACTCTCAATCTGGTAAGGTTCTTCCAGCGTTTTGTGATTTGGTATTTGTAATTGTTGACTGCTGTGGCGCTGAGCGTTTTCTCTCTCTCTCCTCCAGGCGTTGGTGGCGGAGCAGGAGAGTAAGGACAGCGGAGGAGCTGCCGTGGCTGAACAAGTCTTGAGTATAATGGAGATTATACTGGATGAGTCCAACGCTGAGCCGCTAAGTGACGACAAGGTGAGACCACCGTCCCGCCACTCCCAACATTCCCATATTCCAAAACCTGCCCGATGACAAAGAGGTTTAGACATCTCAAAAAAAAAAAAAAAAAGCTCATTAAAGCGGGAGTTCGGACGTTTTTTTTTTTTTTTTTTTTTTTTTAAGTCACCCGCTACAAATACTGCAGCTGCTGACTTTTAAAATATGGAAAACTACCCGTCCAGTGCGCCCGCGATGTCGGCACCCGAAGCCGATCTGTCGCTCGGCTCTCGGGTACTGCCACCGCCATCTTCGGTATGGGAATCAGGAAGTGAAGCCCTGCGGCTTCACTTCCCGGTTCCCTACTGCGCATGTGCGAGTCGCTCTGCGCAATAAGGACGGTCCCTGCATTCTCTGGGATCCGTGTGTTTCCCAGCAGACAGCGGGGGGCCCCCCGCAGGAAGTGGCGTAATAGCCGCAGAATCTGCGGCTATCTATGCCCGGAAGTGGGAGCAGATACCTGTATTATAAAAGTATCTGCACCCCCCCTCCCCCCTGAAAGGTGCCAAATGTGGCACCGGAGGGGGGGGAGGGTTCCGATGAGCGGAAGTTCCACTTTAGGGTGGTGCTCCGCTTTAAGATTTATCTCCATTTATGAAGCTTAACCACTTCAATACAGGGCTTTTAAACACCCTTCCTTACCAGAGCACTTTTTGCGATTCGGCACTGCGTCGCTTTAACTAACAATTGCGCGGTCGTGCGACGTTACACCCAAACAAAATTGACGTCCTTTTTTTCCCACAAATAGAGCTTTCTTTTGGTGGTATTTGATCGCCCCTGCAGTTTTTATTTTTTGCGCTATGAACAAAAGAAGAGCGACAATTTTGAAAAAAA
>CM053035.1:4380826-4398326 GCA_028564925.1 Lithobates sylvaticus
TTGTAGAAAGGCCAAAAAAAATTCTAAATGATGCAAGAGCTTAATTGGAGCTCCTGACTTATTTTTTTTTTTTTTTCTTGCAATCTATTTTGTCTTTAACCCCTTCCCACCAAAAGAAGCCGGCCCCAATTCAAGTGTTTTACATGGGCTTTCCGGTCATGTGATCGGCTGTCACAGTGGTCACGTGACCAGTTTTTCTGCCTCCCGATCATTGCTAGGTGACCAGAAGGTACAGGATCAGTCCTGGGGGGGGGCATGCAACTGAGCACGTTCCCAGAACAACACGGCAATGATTACTATTATATGGTGGCACAGCGTTAAAGCCATAAAAACGTGCTGCCTAATATATGCGCACCGCCCGGCATTAATGCGTTAATGTGCTGCTTGCATAAGTGCCCTAAAGCAGTAAATACCGTATTTATCGGCGTATAACACGCACATTAATTTGAAGAGGGAAGTTTCAGGAAAAAAATGAAATTTGAGATAAGGATCTTTGAAGCAATATAAGGGTCGGTGCCCATCTGCAGCCTCACCATTGCCATCAATGCAGCCTGATCGCTGCCCATCTGCAGCCTCACAAGTGCCATCAATGCAGCCTTATCAGTCAACATCAATGCAGCCTCACCATTGCCATCAGTGCAGCAGCCACACCATTGCCATCAATGCAGCCCCCCCTCCCCAACAAGGCATCTAAAATTGAAGTATTGGCGTATAACACGCACATGCTATTTGCACCCGATTTTCATGGTGAAAAAGTAAGTGTTATACGCCAATAAATACAGTATATGATCCACGTTTCCCCGCAGAGCAGAAATCAGGCTGAGAGAGTTGGAGCACCGGGTCTTGGGGCCTTTTGTGGCACCCTATCGTCAGGACAGAAAGTGAGGGCAAATCTTCCCAGTGGGGGGGGGGGGAACGCATGGCAATAAAACCTGGCAGAGGTTTGGAGTTGTCATTTAACCCTTTTTGTGATCAGAGGATGCCCAGGCCAATTTTAGCTGCTTTAGGTATGCATCAGTTAAAGTTTGTGTTAACCTAAAAAAACAAATAGATCCTGTTCCCTTGAAGCAATGTTATCCCTTTCATGACTACGCCCATTTCTGACATTTGGTGTTTACAAGTTAAAATCCATATTTTTTGCTAGAAAATTACTTAGAACCCCCAAACAATATATATATATTTTTTAGCAGAGAATAAAATGGCGATTGTTGCAATATTTTATGTCACACAGTATTTGTGCAGCTGTGTTTTTTAACCACTTCAGCCCCGGACCAATTGGCAGCCAAAGGACCAGGCCCCTTTTTGCAATTCGGCACTGCGTCGCTTTAACTGACAATTGCGCGGTCGTGCGACGTGGCTCCAAAACAAAATTGGCGTCCTTTTTTTCCCACAAATAGAGCTTTCTTTTGGTGGTATTTGATCGCCCCTGCGGTTTTTATTTTTTGCGCTATAAACAAAAATAGAGCGACAATTTTGAAAAAAATGCAATATTTTTTACTTTTTGCTATAATAAATATCCCCAAAAAATATATAAAAAAACATTTTTTTTCCTCAGTTTAGGCCGATACGTATTCTTCTACATATTTTTGGTAAAAAAATCGAAATTAGCGATTATTGATTAGTTTGCGCAAAAGTTATAGCGTTTACAAAATAGGGGATAGTTTTATAGCATTTTTATTAATATTTTTTTTTTTAATAGTAATGGCGGCGATCAGCGATTTTTATTGTGACTGCGACATTTTGGCGGACACATCGGACATTTTTGACACATTTTTGGACATTTGTCATTTATACAGCAATCACTGCTATTTAAATAGCACTGATTCCTATGTAAATGACAGTTGTAGTTAGGGGGTTAACCACTAGGGGCGGGGAGGAGTCAGTGTGACGTGTTGTGTTTTTTTTTACAGTAGGGGGGCGTGGCTGTACGTCTGACGTCATTGATCGGCGTTCCCGATGACAGGGAACCGCCGATCACTGACAGTCAGTGTAGGAAGCGCGGGGAGAGGTTTGTTTACACATACCTCTCCCCGTTCTTCAGCTCCGTAACCCGATCGCGGGATACCAGCGGCGATCGGGTCCGCTGGTCCCGCGGCCGTGGTCACGGAGCTCCCGACCGGGTCGCGCGCGCACCGCTGGCGGTGCGCGCGCGCGCCCCCCGGGCAGGCAAATTAAAGGGGACGTACAGGTACGTGCTTTTGCCTGCCCGTGCCATTGTGTTGACGTATATCTACATGAGGCGGTCGGGAAGCGGTTAAGCGTTACTTTTTGGGAAAAAGATACCTTCATGAATTAAAAAAAAAAACGAAACAGTAAAAAAAAAGTAAAAAAAAACAATTTTTTTGTAATAATGTGAAAGATTATGTTGCGCCGAGTAAATAGATACCAAAAAAAAAAAAAAAAAATCTCCATAGGCGACGCTTTAAAAATGGTTTACGGTTACCAGGTTAGAGTTATGGAGGAGATCTAGTGCTAGAATTATTGCTCTCGCTCTGACGATAGCGGCGATACCTCACATGTGTGATTTGAACACCATTTACATATGCGGGAGCGACTTCCGTATGCTTTTTCTTTGCTGCGTTAGCTCGCGAGGAAGGGGACGCTTTAAAAAATTTTTAATTTTTTCATCTTTATGTTATTTAATTTTAGATAATTAAATTGTGTTTTAAAAAAAAAAAAAAATGTATCACTTTTATTGCTGTCACAAGGAATGTAAACATCCCTTGTGACAGTAATAGGTGGTGACAGGTACTCTTTATGGAAGGATCGGGGGGGTCTAAAAGACCAAAAATCCCTCCTTTACACTTCACAGTATTCAGATCACCGAAAACTGTGTATCTGAATACCGTATATATTTTTTAAATCCGGCGCCATTGGCAGCAGAGTAAACAGGAAGTGACATCACAGACGTTGCTTTTGTGTTTACATCCAGGAGACTGGAACCAAGGCATTTCCGGCTTGGTTCCAGTCTGTCACTAGCCGCCGGAAGCGGCGGATGTTCGATCGGGCCTTCCAAAGGAACGGGAGGCCCGGTAAGAGCGGCGGGAAGGGGGGGGTGGCGTCCCATCCCGCTCCTCCAGTATAACAGCCGAGCGGTTTTTAGCCGCATCAGTTGTTATACCTGGATAGCCAATCGCCCGCTCTAAACAAAGGTACCGGGATGATGCCTGCATCATCCCGGTATAACCCCCGAAAGCCGAGGCCGCATATCTGCGTACGCACGGCGGGAAGGGGTTAAATAGCACAGTGCTTTTGTTGTGTAATTTTGTCCCCTGTATCACCTGAAATGCCTGTCTGATCCTGCCAGTTTTTGCCCTTCCCTCTGTAAACTGACCACGGTTTATCATGGCTGCTGAGCCCTGACAATGCGCAGTCCCTTAATGAGTATCTTTTCCTTGCAGTCTGGATGCCGATATTTGGAAGAAATTCCTCTCTCGTCCGGCTCTTCCCTTTATTTTGCGGCTACTCCGAGGATTGGCCACCCAGCACCCTCCCACACAGGTAAGTTTCCTGCATGGCCAAGTGATCTCGGGTTTCTTCCGCCAGTCTGATCCCGCCACCAGTATTGGCTCGTTATTTTTGTCCGCAGGTAGCATAACCAGACGTATGTTGGCGTAGTTTTCATCTATTGTGTTGCTCCACAGGCTCTTATCGGCACGGATTCGATCACCAACCTCCACAAGCTGGAGCAAGTGTCCAGCGACGAAGGGATTGGGACCCTGGCTGAGAACTTGCTGGAGGCGCTTCGAGAACACCCAGATGTCAATAAGAAGATTGACGCTGCGCGGAAAGAGACTCGCGCCGAGAAGAAACGCATGGCCATGGCCATGAGGCAGAAAGCGTTGGGGACTCTTGGAATGACGGTGGGTGACTAAGGAGCCAATTCAACAAAATCCTCTTTTAATCACTTTCTGACTGCCCCCATAGCACTTTCACTGCTACAGGGCAGCAGCTGTGTGCATTTATATATAATCCCGCACTTCCGCCCGCAGGGGGCGCACCGCTTCTGCTGTGATAGTTCACAGCAAAAGCCGATCTGCGGCTGCCAGGCACTCAATGTCTTCCGGCAACTGCGAACGCCGGTAAAACACAGAACTGAGATATGTAAACAAGGCATAGCTCTGTTCTGACATGGGGTAAGGGATCGATCCCGTGTGTCTGCAAAGCCGGGACTAAAATCAATCTCTACCCCTAGTGAAAGCAGCACACACAAGACTGGCTGGGCACACATTTAACCCTTTGTTTGCCCTAGATGTATAACCCCTTTCCAGCCAGTGGAAGTACAGTGACAGTGTATATTTTTAGCACTGGTTCCCAAAAGTGTCAGTGTCTGTGCGCCGCAATATCGCAGTTCCGCTATAAGTCACTGATTGCCGCCATTACTAGTATACAAAAAATAAATAAAAACTTCCATAAAGCTATCCCATAGTTAGTAACGTTCACATAAACCAATCAATATACACTTACTGGGATTTTTTTTTTTTTACCAAAACAGTAGAAGAATACATATTTTTTTTATTTTTAGAGTTCTGGTTGTTCTTATGCATTTTTTTATCTTAATATTTTTAACTTTGTTTTTTTTTTTTTTTTAGCGCTGCTTAACCACTTCAGCCCCGGACCAATTGGCAGCCAAAGGACCAGGCCCCTTTTTGCGATTTGGCACTGCGTCGCTTTAACTGACAATTGCGCGGTCGTGCGACGTAGCTCCCAAACAAAATTGACGTTCTTTTTTTCTCCACAAATAGAGCTTTCTTTTGGTATTTGATCACCTCTGCGGTTTTTATTTTTTGCGACATAAACAAAAGAAGAGCGACAATTTTGAAAAAAAAAAAACACATTATTTTTTACTTTTTGCTATAATAAATATCCAATTTTTTGGGGAAAAAAAATCAATTTTTTACTCAGTTTAGGCCGATACGTATTCTTCTACATATTTTTGGTAAACAAAATCGCAATAAGCGTTTATTGATAGGTTTGCGCAAAAGTTATAGCGTTTACAAAATAGGAGATTTATTGCATTTTTATTCCAGCCAGCACTCACAGCGGTGGGCATAGGAGATAGATTTATTGCATTTTTATTTTTATTTATTTTTTACCAGTAATGGCGGCGATCTGCGATTTTTTTTTTTTTTTTTTTTATTTTTTTTTCGTGACTGTGACTCTGCGGCGGACACTTTTGACACGTTTTTGGGACCATTCACATTTACACAGCGATCGTTGCTATAAAATTGCACTGATTGCTGTGTAAATGTGACTGGCAGGGAAGGGGTTAACACTAGGGGGCGCTGCAGGGGTTAATATATGTTCCCTGCAAGTGATTTTAACTGTGGGGGGGAGGGGACTCACAAGGGGAGGAGACCGATCGTTGTTCCTCCGTACTGGGATCACATGATCGGTCTCCTCTCCAGTGACAGGACGTGGAGCTGTGTGTTTACACCCCATCATTACACACACAGCTCCGCGGTCCCGCTGTTTACCCGGGCAATCGCGGGTGCCCGGCGGACATCGCGCGGGTGGCGTGCGCGCGCCTCCTAGGTGGCCGGGGAATAGGAGGACGTCATATGGCGTCCACCCAGGATGGGAGATCCACCTTGTGGACGTCGTATGTCTATAGGCGGGTATTGAAGTGGTTAAAGTAACGCCGTGTCGTATCACAAATTCTTTTTCCAGAGGTTAAGTGGTTAATTAGAATGAACAACCTAAATGTAAAAGTAGATGTCTGTAAAACCTGGTCTGGTATTTTTGTTCTGTGCTGGATTGGGCTTCCTGATGTCTGTCCTGATGTTGTTGTATCCGCATATCTTCCAGACCAATGAGAAGGGTCAGGTGGTCACAAAGACGGCTCTGTTGAAGCAGATGGAGGAACTGATCGAGGAACCGGGGCTGACCTGCTGTATCTGCAGGGAGGGCTACAAGTTCCAGGTACAGGGCTGTACTATGGATTAGGGGGGGGGGGGGGAGGGGTACAGGTCTATCCAAAAGGGTATTTTATTCATCATTCTCTGCAGCTATTACCTTTTGTACCACCACCCCCTCCCTTTAGAATGTAAGCTCTACGAGCCGGGCCCTCCTGTACCTTTTTGTATTGTACTGTAATTGTGTTGTCCCCCCTCTACATTGTAAAGCGCTGCGTAAACTGTTGGCGCTATATAAATCGTGAATAATAATTGTGGGAATCTTCATCCCCTTTTTTTTTAATTTTTTTTTTTTTAATTTTGCATTTTCCAGCCTACCAAAGTGCTCGGCATCTACACTTTCACGAAGCGCGTCTCCCTGGAGGAGGCCGAGAACAAACCGCGAAAGCAGCAGGGCTACAGCACGGTGTCCCACTTCAACATTGTGCACTATGACTGCCATCTTGCCGCTGTCAGGTAATCTTATTTAACCCTTTCATGGGGAATGGGCCACTCTAAGTGAAATCTGGGGGGGGGGGGGGGGGGGGGTTGGGGGGTTGTGGGGGTGGGGGGGGTTGTTTTGTTTTTTTTTTTTTTTTTTTTTTTTTTTGTTTTTTTGCCATGAGTTTTTATGCACATACCGTATATACTCGAGTATAAGCCGAGTTTTTCAGCACATTTTTTTGTGCTGAAAGTGCCCCCCTCGGCTTATACTCGAGTCAAGCACTTTTCTGCAGCAAAAAAAAATTTCCGACCCGACTTTGGGGCCCCGTATCTCGTTATATCTAATTTGGTGTGCCAACCCAGTGGACCTAGCACTATAACATATCCAAATATGGGTTCCTAGCACTAAGTGGCCCCGAGATACGGGCCCCAAAGTCGGTTCGGAAAATGTCATTCTCTGCTGCAGATAAGTGCTTGACATTTTCTGACCCGAATTTGGGGCCCCATATCTCGGGGATACTTGGTGCTAGGAACCCCAAATGTTGTATTCCAACCCAGTGGAATTAGCACTACAACATATCTAAAGATGGGGTTCCTAGCACTAAGTGACCCTGAGATACAGGGCCCCAAATCGGTCAACTGTGTCCATCTGCATGGGCACAGTGAGTCTGCAAATGGGCACAGTGAGGCTGCAAATGGGCACAGTGAGGCTGCAAATGGGCATCGTTGACCCTCTTTTCCACTTACAGTAGCTGCGCATTCCTCACCCTAGGCTTATACTCGAGTCAATAAGTTTTCCCAGTTGTTTGTGGTAAAATTAGGTGCCTCGGCTTATATTCGGGTCGGCCTATACTCGAGTATATACGGTATGTCTTCTCGTTCACACCATAATGCCGCATACACACGGTCGGAAATTCTCGTCGGAAAAAGCTCTGATGGTTTTCCCGTCGGAATTCCGACGGAATTTTGCTCAAACTGTGTTGCCTACACACGGTCACATTAAATTCCGACGGTCTGTAACACAGCGGCATAAAACACATTCGATAGCACTATAGAAGGGAAGTTTAATGCTTCCGAGCATGCGTCGGAATTTTGCGTGTCGGAATTGCATACACACGATCGGAAAATCCGATAGAAAGGTTTTCCGTCGGAAAAATTGAGAACAGGTTCTCAATCCAAAGTCCGTCGGAAATTCCGACAGAAAAAGACCGTTGGGCGTACACACGGTCAGAAAATCCGATGAAAAGCTCCCATCGGACTGTTTCCATCGGAAATTCCGACCGTGTGTACGCGGCATAAGTGTACCTGTTCTTGTGTAAATTCACCTTACAGATTTTTCTGTAAAGGTGAACTCACACTTTAAGGTAGATCTCTGCAAGTACACAAAGAAAACAATTTGTTTTTTTTCTGTTCCGAAAACTGCATACATGTTGCAGATTTTTTTCTGTGTGTCCTTGCAGAGACAGGTGCAGGAAAAACGTGCGCCTCTGCACAAGATGTGAACAAGGCCTTTTTTGCTCTTTTTTTTTGGTCAGCCTGGTTCCCACCATGTGCAGAGATCTTCACAATCTTTGGAAGGGCAGCACAGTGGTGTAGTGGTTAGCACTTTACCGACCACGACACCTTCTGCCTGGAGTTTGCATGTTCTCCCTGTGCCTGCGTGGGTTTCCTCCGGGTACTCCGGTTTCCTCCCACACTCCAAAGACATGCTGGTAGGTTAATTAGATCCTGTCGGTAAAAATTGGCCAAATATGTGTATGTTGTATGTGTATGTGTTTTGTAAGCGTGTCGGGACCCCACAGGGCAAGGACCGCACTATACCACAGATGGACACCAGTGGCAAAAAGCGCCCTGAGGCGATTCAGTTCGCATAGGTAGCGCTATACAAGTCATTCATTCAAGAATAGAAGCTGTTGGATCAATATTCAGATTCTCTGTATTTACACTACCACCATACTTTTAGGATGACAATTGTCTGAACTAAGACACAGCTTCAGTTCTGGCACCATTGACATTTTAACCACCTGAGATCCAGGCCAATTCTGACATTTCTCTCCTACATGTAAAATTCCAAATTTTTTTGCTAGAAAATTACATAGAACCCCCAAACATTATATATGTTTTTTAGCAAAGACCCTAAAGAATACAATGGCGGTCGTTGCAACTTTTTATCTCGCACGGTATTTGCGCAGCAATTTTTTGAACGCGTTTTTTTCAGAAAAAAAACAGTTTCCTGCTTTAAAAAACAACAAAACAGTAAAGTTAGCCCAATTTTTTTGCATAATGTGAAAGATGAAGATACGCCGAGTAAACAGATACCCAACATGTCACGCTTCAAAATTGCATGCGCTTGTGGAATGGCGCCAAACTTTGGTATTTAAAAATCCCCATAGTCGACGCTTTAACATTTTTTTACTGGTTACATATTTTGAGTTACAGAGGAGGTCTAGGGCTAGAATTATTGCTCTCGCTCTAACGTTCGCGGCGATACCTCACATGTGTGGTTTGAACACCGTTTTCATATGTGGGCGGGACTTGCGTATGCGTTCGCTTCTGCGTACGAGCTCGCGGGGACAGGGCGCTTTAAATTTTTTTTTTTTTCTTTTTATTGTTCATTTTACTTTATTTTTTTAGTTCAACAACTTTAAAAAAAAAAAAAAAAAATATTTTGATTACTTTTATTCCTATTACAAGGAATGTAAACATCCCTTGTAATAGGAATATTACCTGATCGGACCTATTTACAGTGAGATATGGGGGGGGGGGTCAATAAGACCCGACATCTCACCTCTAGGCTAGGAAGCCTAAAATCAAAAAAAAAAAAAAAAAAAAAAACGATCACCGCTTCCCAGCGGAGGCGGCGCCGTTTTTTGAATGCAGAGGCCGGGCGTGACGTCATAACATCGCGCCCGGCCTCCGAACGATCATAGAGACTCCGGCGACCATCTGGTCCGCCGGAAATCTCTATGATCATCATCCGGTGCCGGCGGATCCCGAGTCCGACTCACCGATGGAAGCGGTGGGTCGGTAGAAGCACCGGAGGGCGGCGGGAGGGGGGGGGGGCGTCCCCTCCCGCCGCCCGTAAGAACGATCAAGCGGCGGAACAGCCGCTATGATCGTTCTTATGGTGCAGGGAATCGCCGGCTGAAACCGGCAATATCTGAATGATGTCTGTAGCTACACCCATCATTCAGATATACCCCGGAGAAGTAAAAGACGTCATATGACGTACTCTGGGTCTCAGGTGGTTAAAGTTTTTATTTCTTTTTTTTTTTAATATACAATAACAAAAGTGTTGTACTTGCCTGCTTACCAATATCCTCCTCTTCTCGGGTCCCCCACCGCCTCCTCTACTCGGGTTCCCCACCAGCGCTCCAGGCCCCTCCGTGCTGCCTAGTTCCCCCATAGCAAGCAGTTTGCTATGGGGGACACCCGAGCAGGCTCTCTCCTGAGCTGCTGCTCTGTGTCCATTCACACACCAGGAGTGTCTCGGCCTCGCCACTCGCTCTCTCCTCATTGGCTCACTCACTATGATTGACAGTAGCGGGGGCCAAAGGCTTCCGCTTCAATCTCAGACAATCTGGGAGAGCCGAAGCTGGATCAAGATGGGTCTCAGGTAAGTATTGGGGGGGGGGGGGCTCCACACAGAAGGTTTTTTACCTTCATGTATAGAATTTATGAAGGTAAAAAACCTTGGGCCTTTACAATCGCTTTAAAGTGGGAGTAAACTCTCATCCGACTTATAGGTAAGTGTTATTATAGGCTTACCTATAGGTAGTGTAAATGTCTCCTAAACCTGCACCGTTTAGGAGATATTTACTGTATATGCAGCCAAGTGACATCACTGGCGCATGCGCTCTGAAGGAACGGTCACCTGGGCCGTAAACTGCAGCTCCTGCGTGCATGTGGGGGGAGTGAGGTTGCCCCGGCCCTGGCCGGTCACACAGCCGGAGTTCCCGAACAGGGAAGGAAGTCGGGTGGAGATGGGAGTGCCTGCAGCTCTGACATCTCAGCCCTGGAAGGGCTTCGTTTTAAGCCAAGTTTAGCATAATGTGTTAGTCAGTGGCGGCTGGTGCTCAAAATTTTTGGGGGGGCGCAAACAAACAGCTTCACTGTGCCCATCAAACGCTGCCACTGTGCCCATCAAACGCTGCCACTGTGCCCATCAAACGCTGCCACTGTGCCCATCAAACGCTGCCACTGTGCCCATCAAACGCTGCCACTGTGCCCATCAAACGCTGCCACTGTGCCCATCAAACGCTGCCACTGTGCCCATCAAACGCTGCCACTGTGCCCATCAAACGCTGCCACTGTGCCCCTTAAGTGCTGCCACTGTGCCCCCTGCCTGCCCTCTGCACTTACCTTGTCTTGGTGTGCAGCTGGTGACGGCGTCAGGCGGCGAGCGGTGTCTCCTCGTCGTCCGATGTCTTCTCCTGCGCTCCTCCTTTCTTCTGCTATGATTGGACGCCTGGCGTCCAATCACAGCACCTGTGACTTCAGCCAATCAGGTGACAGGTAACAGACCCGGCAACCTGATTGGCTGAGAGGCGGGTCTGTGTTAGGGAAGCGATGTATTCGCTTCTCTAACACAATACTGTGTAAACAGCGAACGCACAGCCGTGCGCCCGCTGTTTACACTTATGGAAGCCTATTAGAGCCCACCGCTCTAATCAGGTCCCCTGTTAGAGCTTACAGCTCTAATAATAGGGCGCTTCCAAAAAAACCCCCCCCCCCCCCCCCCCCCTGCTGTAATTCAGATGCCCGGCGCCCGATCAGGGCCGGACACCTGAATAGGGGGCGGCAGCGGTGACAATAGATAGATTCATGCAATGCATGACTCTATCTATTGGTGATAGAGCGGTGCAGGAGAGAGGGGGCGGCGCTCCTACGCCCTCTATGCACGCACCGCCACTGGTGCTAGTACTCGATGCAGGGTACCAAAAAATAAAAAGTCCAGCGGTTTCTCCAGCTTCTCAGCTAATACCTTCATCTTGTTCAGTGAATCTTTGACAATAAAACCTGGAAGCTGATTGTGGCTCTGCGGAGCTGCACCAGATTTTGCACCATGTAGTTTTGGTAAATAATATTTCATTGTGGGGGTGGCTCCTGAGGCCGGGTGACTGTTGTGGGGGGTGAATTGGTCAGTTTTGGGATTACGCTTTTCACATTATATGGCTGATTGTTCACATTTTTTTTTTTTTGCACACAGGTTAGCCCGTGGACGGGAAGAATGGGAGAGCGCGGCTCTACAAAACGCCAACACGAAGTGTAACGGCCTGCTTCCTGTGTGGGGGCCGCATGTTCCAGAGTCTGCGTTTGCAACCTGCTTGGCCAGGTAGGTTGTGTGCGTTTGTCATGTTCTGGTCATAATAGTTGGCGTTTTTGTGTGCTAAAGTATGTGGATGATTTCTGTAGGCACAACACCTACCTGCAGGAGTGTACCGGCCAACGGGAACCTACCTACCAACTCAACATCCACGACCTGAAGCTGCTATTCCTGCGCTTCGCTATGGAGCAATCGTTCAGTGCAGACACTGGAGGAGGAGGGCGGGAGAGCAACATACACCTCATCCCATACATCATCCACACCGTGCTATATGTCCTCAACACGTATGTATCCCGCAGTCTAACAAATGTTAGGTTCTAACAAAGGGGGAAGTGTTATTAAACCCACAACAGTAAAAATCTGTCTGTATATGCAGTAAAGCATGCTTGTTGTACTCTGTGCAACCTAAGGGGTTAATCCTCTGCATTGTGTAAAAAGGCTGTTTGATCCTGTTTTGTCTGATCCTCCCCTTCCACTATCCCCAGTCCATTTCCTGATTGTACAGAGTCTTGGGGGCACTCTAGCAATTCACACCAAACTGAGCATGTGCAGGTTTTTTTTTACTTTTATTTTTTTTTTTTTTTGGGAGGGGGTGGAGGGGAGAGAGAGAGGAGGGTGTATGTGATTAGTCTGGGCAGTTCTGACTGGCCATGTGCAAGAGTCTGGGGCTTTGCCGCCTCATAGGACAGTCAGAGCAGAATGAAATCCTGTCCTATAAGCTTTAACCAGACACTGATAGAAGTCATAAGACTGCTATATACTGCTGATGAGAGAGGGTATTTAGCAGTTTATATTTACTAAAACTATTGCATTTCCATGTTCTGTGTACTGTGAGAGACCAGATATAGTGAATGCAGAGTCCTGGGAGAGCAGATATAGTGAATGCAGAGTCCTGGGGAGATCAGATATAGTGAATGCAGAGTCCTGGGGAGAGCAGATATAGTGAATGCAGAGTCCTGGGGAGAGCAGATATAGTGAATGCAGAGTCCTGGGGAGAGCAGATATAGTGAATGCAGAGTCCTGGGGAGAGCAGATATAGTGAGTGCAGAGTCCTGGGGAGATCAGATATAGTGAATGCAGAGTCCTGGGGAGATGAGATATAGTGAATGCAGAGTCCTGGGGAGATCAGATATAGGGAATGCAGAGTCCTGGGGAGATCAGATATAGTGAGTGCAGAGTCCTGGGAGAGCAGATATAGTGAATGCAGAGTCCTGGGGAGAGCAGATATAGTGAATGCAGAGTCCTGGGGAGAGCAGATATAGTGAATGCAGAGTCCTGGGGAGAGCAGATATAGTGAATGCAGAGTCCTGGGGAGAGCAGATATAGTGAATGCAGAGTCCTGGGGAGAGCAGATATAGTGAATGCAGAGTCCTGGGGAGAGCAGATATAGTGAATGCAGAGTCCTGGGGAGAGCAGATATAGTGAATGCAGAGTCCTGGGGAGAGCAGATATAGTGAATGCAGAGTCCTGGGGAGAGCAGATATAGTGAATGCAGAGTCCTGGGGAGAGCAGATATAGTGAATGCAGAGTCCTGGGGAGAGCAGATATAGTGAATGCAGAGTCCTGGGGAGAGCAGATATAGTGAATGCAGAGTCCTGGGGAGAGCAGATATAGTGAATGCAGAGTCCTGGGGAGAGCAGATATAGTGAATGCAGAGTCCTGGGGAGATCAGATATAGTGAATGCAGAGTCCTGGGGAGATCAGATATAGTGAATGCAGAGTCCTGGGGAGAGCAGATATAGTGAATGCAGAGTCCTGGGGAGATCAGATATAGTGAATGCAGAGTCCTGGGGAGATCAGATATAGTGAATGCAGAGTCCTGGGGAGATCAGATATAGTGAATGCAGAGTCCTGGGGAGATCAGATATAGTGAATGCAGAGTCCTGGGAGATCAGATATAGTGAATGCAGAGTCCTGGGGAGATCAGATATAGTGAATGCAGAGTCCTGGGGAGAGCAGATATAGTGAATGCAGAGTCCTGGGGAGAGCGAATATAGGGAATGCAGAGTCCTGGGGAGAGCGGATATAGGGAATGCAGGGAAGGTGGCTGGAAGCTAAGGTTTGCACCTTTTTTTAAATATTAATTGCTCTGGGCTTTTGCTGTCCTTCCAGAACCCGCGCCATATCCAGAGAGGAGAAGAATGTTCAGAGTTTTCTAGAACAGCCTAAAGAGAAGTGGGTGGAAAGTGCCTTCGAGGTGGACGGGCCCCATTATTTCACTGTGATGGCGTTGCATCTCCTCCCGACTGAGAAGTGGAAGACCATCCGCATCGATGTGCTGCGGCGGCTGCTGTTGGTCAGTCACGTGAGAGCGGTGCCCCCGGGTGGAGCAAACAGGTACACAACATGGAAGGGTTCCTGAGAGATTTCTGCACTTGTTTGAATCGGGTCTCTTCTGCTGTAGATATTAGAGGTGGAAATCGTGCGCTAAAGGAAGGCCCTGCTTATAGGAAGCGGCGTCGCGGCCCCAGGCCAGCTCGGGGCCCCAAGCAATTGCTAGGTTTGCCTGCCCTGTCGGGACGGACCTGGTCTCGGACTATCTGGGATGCAAACCTGTAGCAGCTCCTTTTTTTTGTTTTTGTCATTGAGGATTCCTCGAGGCGCTCGGCGCTCGCATAGACTGGATGCTCAGACTGCCGGTGACTTCACAAGGTGTCTCTGGACTTCGCAGCATCTCCCTCGGGGCTCTCGTGTTGCCCAGTCATTTTTTTTCTGGTGACTTGGTCCCTGGAGACGCGGCATAAATCATTAAGCAAACATGCGGTTCTCCCTGTCCCAGAGCCCCTCCCACCCGACTGACATTCCAGCGCTGGGCGAGTCCGTCTGTCCTTTGTAGGTGTGTAATGAAGGCAGATGCTCTCGATACCTCCTTGTATTGTTTCCCTCTTAAAGATTATTAATCATTGTTTAAATTACTTTCTCTGTACTTAGTTTTGCATAAATTGAAGTTCCCAAAAAAAAACTTTGATAAGACATTCATGCGGTAATTGCGATTATTAAGGCGCCAGTCTGGAATGTGAGAGGATTGATTGCAGAATAAATTAGCATCTTTTTAAATATTGACTTTCTGCAACTTGTAACCCTGCTGCAAATATATATATATATATATATATATATATATATATATATATATATATATATATATATATATTTTTTTTTTAGAGATGCGCCGATATATCGGCCGCCGCAAATTATTAGCTGAAAATGGGGTTATTGGCCTTTTGGTGATGGGGAAAAAATGTGATGATAATGGCCACTGAAAAAAGCATATTGCCGTGTTTTTACAGCGCGTTTTTTTTTTCATAGGTCGTGACTCAAAAACTGCATCAAAAACGCACCATGGGTGCAATTTTTGCTGCCGTTTCAATGGGGCGATTGCTGCGGTACGGGGAGATTGCTGTGGTACGGAGAGAGTGCTGCGGTACTGCTGCAGTACGGGGAGATTGCTGCGGTACTGCTGCGGTACGGGGAAGATTGCTGCGGTACGGGGAAGATTGCTGCGGTACGGGGAAGATTGCTGCGGTACGGGGAAGATTGCTGCGGTACGGGGAAGATTGCTGCGGGACGGGGAAGATTGCTGCGGTACTGCTGCAGTACGGGGAGATTGCTGCGGTACTGCTGCGGTACGGGGAAGATTGCTGCTGTACGAGATTGCTGCGGGACGGGGAGATTGCTGCGGGACTGCTGCGCGACGGTGAGATTGCTGCGGTACTGCTGCTGGACGGGGAGACTGCTGCTGGACGGGGAGACTGCTGCTGGACGGGGAGACTGCTGCTGGACGGGGAGACTGCTGCTGGACGGGGAGACTGCTGCTGGACGGGGAGACTGCTGCTGGACGGGGAGACTGCTGCTGGACGGGGAGACTGCTGCTGGGCGGGGAGACTGCTGCTGGACGGGGAGACTGCTGCTGGACGGGGAGACTGCTGCTGGGCGGGGAGACTGCTGCTGGACGGGGAGACTGCTGCTGGGCGGGGAGACTGCTGCTGGGCGGGGAGACTGCTGCGGTACTGCTGCGGGACGGGGAGACTGCTGCGGTACTGCTGCGGGACGGGGAGACTGCTGCGGTACTGCTGCGGTGTGTATGTAGCCATTTGCCTGTAGTTCATGCCTGACCCCTAATGTTTGGCTTTCAGTGATTTACTAAACTGTCTACTTGGCATAAAATCTTAAATGAACTGACTGCCAGAAAAGGAGAAGTGAGAGGTCTCCTGACCCCTAATGCTTGGCCTGTAGTATGAGATGGTGTCGGAATGCCGACGTGACCTGTTCCTTTAAATAAAGTGCAAAGTTCTCACCCAATTATTTTTATTCCCCCCCCCCCCCCCCACATAGGTTGACTGATAAAGCAATGAAGGATTACTCCGTCTACCGCTCCAGCCTCTTGTTCTGGGCTTTGGTCGATCTCATTTATAACATGTTCAAGGTAAGTCTTCCATTCCGATCCTTTCTTCTTCATAGATGAGACGCCTGCAGGTCTAAATGATGATGATTTCACACCTGTAGGTTTAAAAACCTGAATCCTCCGTGTTGCAAATGTTGTGCCATTTTATTTTATTTTTTGCATTGCAGAAGGTACCCATCAGTAACACAGAGGGAGGCTGGTCCTATTCCCTGGCAGACTACATTCGACTCAATGACATGCCCATCTACGAAGCTGCAGACAAAGCCCTGAAAACCTTCCAGGAAGAGTTCATGCCTGTCGAGTCCTTTTCTGAGTTCATCGATGTGGCCGGTGAGTATCCGACATCAGAGAGCGTCATTTGTCGGAGTATAGAGAAGACTTTCCAAGCAAAGGGCCAGTTTTCTGTCCTTCAGGCTTTTTCCCTGTTCATCGTGCCGACGTCGAGTGATGGGGCCCCTGGTCCTCCCACCGACGTCGAGTGATGGGGCCCTGGTCCTCCCGCCGACGGAGAGTGATGGGGCCCCTGGTCTTCCCACCGACGTCGAGTGATGGGGCCCCTGGTCTTCCCACCGACGTCGAGTGATGGGGCCCCTGGTCCTCCCACCGACGTCGAGTGATGGGGCCCTGGTCCTCCCACCGACGCCGAGTGATGGGGCCCCTGGTCCTCCCACCGACGTCGAGTGATGGGGCCTTGGTCCTCCCACCGACGTCGAGTGATGGGGCCTTGGTCCTCCCACCGACGCCGAGTGATGGGGCCTTGGTCCTCCCACCGACGCCGAGTGATGGGGCCCTGGTCCTCCCACCGACGCCGAGTGATGGGGCCCTGGTCCTCCCACCGACGCCGAGTGATGGGGCCCTGGTCCTCCCACCGACGCCGAGTGATGGGGCCCTGGTCCTCCCACCGACGCCGAGTGATGGGGCCCTGGTCCTCCCACCGACGCCGAGTGATGGGGCCCTGGTCCTCCCACCGGCGCCGAGTGATGGGGCCCCTGGTCCTCCCACCGGCGCCGAGGGATGGGGCCCCTGGTCCTCCCACCGACGCCGAGGGATGGGGCCCCTGGTCCTCCCACCGACGCCGAGGGATGGGGCCCCTGGTCCTCCCACCGCCGCCGAGGGATGGGGCCCCTGGTCCTCCCACCGACGCCGAGGGATGGGGCCCCTGGTCCTCCCACCGACGCCGAGGGATGGGGCCCCTGGTCCTCCCACCGACGCCGAGTGATGGGGCCCCTGGTCCTCCCACCGACGCCGAGTGATGGGGCCCCTGGTCCTCCCACCGACGCCGAGTGATGGGGCCCCTGGTCCTCCCACCGACGCCGAGTGATGGGGCCCCTGGTCCTCCCACCGACGCCGAGTGATGGGGCCCCTGGTCCTCCCACCGACGCCGAGTGATGGGGCCCCTGGTCCTCCCACCGACGCCGAGTGATGGGGCCCCTG
>CM053035.1:4408326-4460826 GCA_028564925.1 Lithobates sylvaticus
CTATTCCTCCCACTGACACCAACGATGGGGCATTATCCCCCCACTGACACCAACGATGGGGCACTATTCCTCCCACTGCCACCAACGATGGGGCACTATTCCTCCCACTGACACCAATGATGGGACACTATTCCTCCCACTGACACAATGATGGGACACTATTCCTCCCACTGACACCAATGATGGGGCACTATTCCTCCCACTGACACCAATGATGGGACACTATTCCTTCCACTGACACCAATGATGGGGCACCATTCCTCCCACCGACACCAATGATGGGGCACCATGGTGCTGTACATCAGACACCCCCCCTTCCTATTCCACCGACACAATAGAGGAGCCACGCTTTGTGTCTTGTGACCCGCAGCCGGCGATCTCACTTATTATTTCTACCGCCTGTGCAGATCCGGGACAAGTGCAGACAGAGAACCGAGGGGCCCCGGGGCCCTTCCATCCTCCGTACGAAAACAGAAGCCGCTATTGTTAGTTATTACCCGCCTTAAAGGGAATTTCCACTTTCAGAAAGTAAACTGATAGAATGTACACTATATTCCCAAAAGTATTGGGACGCCTGCCTTTACACACACATGAACATTAATGGCACCCCAGTCTTAGTCCGGAGGGTTCAATATTGAGTTGCAGATATAACAGCTTCACCTCTTCTGGGAAGGCCCTCCACAAGGTTTAGGAGGGTGTCTATGGGAATGTTTGACCGTTCTTCCAGAAGAGCATTTGTGAGGTCAGGCACTGATGTTGGACGAGAAGGCCTGGCTCGCAGTCTCCGCTCTAATTCATCCCAAAGGTGTTCTATTGGGGTGAGGTCAGGACTCTGTGCAGGTCAGCTAAGTTCCTCCACCCCAAACTCGTTCATACATGTCTTTATGGACCTTGCTTTGTACACTGGTGGGCAGTAATGTTGGAACAGGAAGGGGCCGTCCCCAAACTCCTCCCACAAACTTGTGAGCATGAAATTGTCCAAAATGTCTTGGTATGCTGACGCCCGAGACTACAGGTGCCGGCTTCAGCTCACACTACAGACACAGTGACCCCTCTGTTGTCACCATCCGGAACCACAGGAAAAGAGGGGGGGGCAAGAGAGCACCCCCCCCTCCTGAACAGTACCATGCCCTCAACATGGGGAGGGTGCTTTGGGGTAGCCCCCCAATGCACCTTGTCCCCAAGTTGATGGGGACAAGGTCATCATCCCCACAACCCTTGCCCGGTGTGGCCCCGCCCCCCCTATGACACTACGGAAAAGCCATAGGGATGTCCCCGTGCGTCAGAGGGGGGCGGACCGTGTGGCCCCACCCCCCTCTCAACGCTACAGGGAAGCCATAGGGATGTCCCCGTGCATTAGAGGGGGGCGGACCGTGTGGCCCCACCCCCCTCTGAACGCTACAGGGAAGCCATAGGGATGTCCCCGTGCATTAGAGGGGGGCGGACCGGGTGGCCCCACCCCCCCCTGAAGGCTACAGGGAAGCCATAGGGATGTTCCTGTGCGTTAGAGGGGGGCGGACCGGGTGGCCCCACCCCCCTCTGAAGGCTACAGGGAAGCCATAGGGATGTTCCCGTGCGTTAGAGGGTGTCGGGGTCATCCGGGGATGTCACAGCGTGGCCCCGCCCTCAGTTATAAAAGAATTGTCATCTGCGAGGACGTGTCATACGGTAAGTGCCTCCCATGGAGGCGGGTCAGTGCTGCTGTAGTCTCGGGTGACAACATGTGAGAGCAATTGAGAGATGGACAGGGTGTTGTCACCCTAAAACAGGAAGTGCCTGAACAAGGATTGTCATGGCAGGATCACTAGGGATTCTTTTCACAAAGGCTAAAAAAAAGACACGTTAAAGTGTATCTAAACAAAAATGATTGCCACTTACTAGTCCTTTGCTGGGGCGGCTGCTTTTGTTTTCATTCTCTGGCAAAAGTACATTTGAAGTGCAGGAAAATACTTGTTATTCCTGTTAGAATTCCATCATCCTATATTCCCCTGAACTGATATCTCGGACAATATTAAAGAGGAGCTGCAGTCTGCTCACAGAATTTGTAATAAAAACATCTTTGCCATTCTGAAGCTTCCCTCCAACCACTTTATATTATTTTATATATACTGGGATTCTGTACTTGCCAAATATGCTGCAGAAATCTCCCTCCACTGAGTCTGGCTGCAGCCATTTTAACTGTGGGCAGCTGAAGCTGCTGCCTGTTCACTTCCTGGATATTACACAGAGGCACACCTCCAGCTCTGCAGCGCTCATTGGCCCTCTTATGACTCATCCCCTCCTCCCTTCCTGGCAAAGTCTCAGAAGAGTGAGCTGTGCATGAGGTTATAAAGCTAGACCAATGACCAGACAAGAAACAGGAAGTGGGCTGTATAAGGGAAATTGTATAAGGGAAACGCTGCCCCGTTGTTTTCAATGGGAGGGGGAGCTTTAGGAGCGGTAAATACACGGCTCCTACGGCCAGGGCTGGTGCAAGGATTTTTGACACCCTAGGCAAAACCTAATTTTGCTGCCCCCCTGGCTCCACCCCTGACCCCACCCCCTTTGCCATGCCCTTGTATACTCCACCTTTTTAATGAAGTGCCCATCAAATGCAGCCTACCAGCTTCCATCAAATGCAGCCTACCAGCTTCCATCAATTCAGCCTCTCCAGCACCCATTAATGCAGCCTACCAGTGCCCATCAATACAGCCTCCCCAATGCCCATTAATGCAGCCTCACCCGCACCCATCAATGCAGCCTACCAGTGCCCATCAATGCAGCCTCCCCAATGCCCATTAATGCAGCCTCACCCATCAATGCAGCCTACCAGTGCCCATCAATGCAGCCTCACCCGCGCCCATCAATACAGCCTCCCCAATGCCCATTAATGCAGCCTCACCAGTGCCCATCAATGCAGCCTCACCCGCGCCAATTAATGCAGCCTCATCAGCGCTCATCAAATGCAACCTACCAGTGCCAATTAATACAGCCTCACCAGCACCCATCAATGCAGCCTACCAGTGCCCATCAATGAATGTTTGCTTGCTTCAATTCATTCGGGAGACAGACACAGTCCTCCACCGCCACTGCGCCTCTGATACTATGTGCGAGCGGAGCGGCGGCTGCCTGCTGATGCTGAGACTTAGTTGCTTGCTGCAGAGAGAAGAGAGTAGGAACACCAGTGGCCGGGGGAACCCCAGGCAGCAGGGCGCCCTAGGCGGCTGCCTAGTTTGCCTAGTGGTAGCACCGGCCCTGCCTACGGCGCTCCAAAGATGCGGCTTGCAGGACATTTTTCAGCGTCCTGCAAGCGCACCGCTCCAGTGTGAAAGGGGCCTTCGGGTTTACAACCACTTTAAACTCCCCTCTATGTCATCCTATTTGTCCATGCACCATCCCTCCCAAAATGTATGTAGGCATAGGACACGCCCCCCCTGCCACGCCCCTTAAAGCCGACATAACCAACAAAAAAAAGGTTAAATAAATCCACAAGGGCTTTTTTTTTTTTACCACTGATATTCCTTTATATTGGCTTTTGGAATTTACAAATGCAGCAATTTAGAAATCAGATGAAAGGTTTAGCGCTGGGAAACACTTTTTGAAAGATAAATAGTGCATTTTATGTACAACTATATGGATCAGAGCAACATGAGGGGGACAGAGGGACATTGCTCCAAATCCAGGACAGTCCCTCGATATCCGGGACAGTCCCTCAATATCCAGGACAGTCCCTCGATATCCGGGACAGTGCCTCAATATCAGGGACAGTCCCTAAATATTCGGGACATTGCTCCAAATCCGGGACAGTCCCTCAATATCGGGACAGTTGGGAGCTTTGCACACATGGATGTTTATTAAATTTTTATCAGCAGGGGGGTTTATGGGCTGTTGTCTGAAAGTTGCGTTCAAGAGCAGTTCTTCTGGCCACAAAAAACGTGCATAAACACACTTAAAAAACGCAGTTAAAAAGTGCGTTTTTGAAGCAGCGTTTTCCTGACAGTAAGGCCCCTTTCACACTGGGGCGTTTTTTTTT
Source organism: Lithobates sylvaticus (assembly GCA_028564925.1). Taxonomy (NCBI): domain Eukaryota; kingdom Metazoa; phylum Chordata; class Amphibia; order Anura; family Ranidae; genus Lithobates; species Lithobates sylvaticus. The sequence goes on from CM053035.1 coordinate 4,412,339, forward strand.
CAGGCGTTTTTCAGGTCGCTTTCACACCGAGGCGCTGCGCTGGCGGGGCGTCAAAAAAAGGTCCTGCAAGCAGCTTCTTTGCAGCGCTTTTGGAGCGTCGAATACACGGCTCCTAAAGCGCCCCTTCCCATTGAAATCAATGGGAAGCACCTGCAAAACGCCCGAAAAGCGCCTGAAAAACGCCCGAAAAGTCCTTTTGGCAACAGCGCTTTGTGGGCTCTTTTAACCCTTTATTTGGCCACTAGCATGGGGTTTATGAGCGTTTTTCGGGCGCTGGCAGTGTGAAAAGGCTCTTAAAGCACTCCTTGGGCTTTCACATTGGGATTGCAGATGAAGCTTATTTTAAGCGCTTTACAGGCGCTTTTTTTAACGCTAAGGCGCCTGAAAAACGCCACAGTGTGAAAGGGGCCTAATCCGACGTCCAGAAAGACTTTTTTTTATTATTTATTTTTGGAAGGTCCCGTGTGCATGGAGCCTAAAATTGTATAATGTATGGCCAGCTCTGTGCAATGCCCCCTGCTGGGCACAGGTGGTACTGTGCAATCTCAATCCAATTAATGAGGGCCTGATAGAGGAACAGGTGAGTGTCCCAGCTGGATTAAAGTCCTGATTGGAGGCCACCTCAGGGGATTCACCTAAAGGCTCCACAAATGAGAAATCCTTGCCGGAGGTGGGGGGGGGGGTGTCTCTCTTTCTGTGTGCAATTGTTTAACACCATAAATCAAATGCCACCAATTCACCCAATACCTGATGATGGAGATGAGCCCCTCGTGTCCGGTGTAATGACCACAGACTGTCTTTGGGGGTATTGGGGTGACAGGTACACTTGGTGATGTAGAGACCCCCCCCCCCCCCTTCATACAAAGGTGATTACTCCCCTCCCCCCTTCATACAAAGGTGATTACTCCCCTCCCCCCTTCATACAAAGGTGATTACTCCCCCCCCCCCTTCATACAAAGGTGATTACTCCCCTCCCCCCCTTCATACAAAGGTGATTTCTCCCCTCCCCCCCTTCATACAAAGGTGATTCCTCCCCTCCCCTCCTTCATACAAAGGTGATTTATCCAGGTCGGTAGGTTTGTGGCTGCTACTCTCCCAGTCCTCTCCGATCAGCCATGGCTCCTCCAGGTAGGTGCCAAATCTGTCATCTGTTTGCCCGGTTGGTGATCACGTGACATCCAAGTCTCCGAATTTTGGTCAGGTTATGAATCGGGTATCTGCCTTTTCCTGGCCGACAGAATTGGGTATCTGCCTTTTCCTGGCCGACAGCATTGCAGGTTTTCTTGGTCGCCCTGAAGTTGCATATTTTGCAGTGCAGCTGTATGAACTATTGATCTGTAGGGAGTGATGGGGAGTCACTTGGGGCACCACATCCCCCAATACAGTAAATATAGAGAGAGAGAACTCCTAAATAATGCGACTTTCTGGGGGCCCGTCGAATAGAACACACAGGAAGCACTTGGATACTTTATTACAATATGTATCGAGCTCCATACACACTGGACGTTAAAATAACATTATAAAAACGGCAGTAGCTTTGCGGTGAGTCTTTCAATGTTTTTTTAACATTCTTGCAATCGCGTTTCATAGTGTTTTTTTTTGTTTTTTTTTTCCCCTCAATGGATCAAAACCGCTAAAAGCTGGTGAAGCACGTTTTTGAACGTTTATCAGCGTTTTGGCGGTTTTTGTCATCATAAAAACGACTCCTGAATGTGATTTTTTTTTTTTTTTTTTATTTTTTTTTTTTTTATGGTGTTCAGAAAACGGGTCATAAACTCCACTGCTGATAAACCTCAAAAAACGTCCATTTGCGCACGGACACATAGGATAACATAGAGGGGGGGTTTATGGGCTGTTAAAAAAAAAAAAAAACGCCCAAACTTCCAAAAACGGCCATTTATGAGCTCCAGTGTGCATGGAGCCTAAATCTTTTAAAACATACATGCAAACTGTTAACTGTTAATGGGCCTGGGGCATAACCTATAGCGTCAGATAGACTTGCCATGTCACAGGCCTATGGACCCTGTGCCAAGGGTTGCCACCTCATCCCTTTTATACTCCATGCACACACGGCTTCTGTGGCTGGTTAAGGTGGTAATTAAACGCACTTGGTGCCTTATCTGCATTAAATTAGCCTCAGAATTTGTGTAATTCATATGTGTTTGGGTTTAAAGGGATGAGGTGGCAACCCTACCTGTGCCCCCCGTTCGCACCGGTGCGGCTCTGAAATCAGGGATCCTTCAGTGCGATTTTATTTTTATTTCTTTGCACTGCTGATTTCGTTGCGGCTTGTGATTTCATTTAACAGAAGTCTATGCAAGTCACAATAAAATTGGTAAAAAGTGGTACAGGAACCTTCTTTATTTTCATAATCGCTGTGACCTGAGCGGTTCCATTGCAGTGGGGTGCGGCTTGTCATGCGATTTGGAACTGTCAGATCGCACTGGTGTGTGAGCGAGGGGCTGAGGGCTGAGGGCTGGTTCACACCAGATGCAGTCAAATGTGCAATGAAATGAATGGGGTGGCAATGCACTGAAATGTCCGGAAAATTGAAAAACTAGTTTGCGCCATTTTTGGCAATGCGTTGCACCATAACGCATGTATTGGAGCTGCACTGCCTTTATCTATTGAGGTGCCATATAAACTGAATAGAACAGCAATGTGAGAACACATAACGTGTCTGGTGGTAATGAGCGGCATTCCTTCCCTATGACGCATCTCTTCTCTGGGGTCACCCAGCTCTTCTATGGATGACGTATCTCTTCTCCGGGGTCACCCAGCTCTTCTATGGATGACGTATCTCTTCTCCGGGGTCACCCAGCTCTTCTATGGATGACGTATCTCTTCTCCGGGGTCACCCAGCTCTTCTATGGGGTCACCCAGCTCTTCTATGGATGACGTATCTCTTCTCCGGGGGTCACCCAGCTCTTCTATGGATGACGTATCTCTTCTCCGGGGTCACCCAGCTCTTCTATGGATGACGTATCTCTTCTCCGGGGTCACCCAGCTCTTCTATGGATGACGTATCTCTTCTCCGGGGTCACCCAGCTCTTCTATGGATGACGTATCTCTTCTCCGGGGTCACCCAGCTCTTCTATGGATGACGTATCTCTTCTCCGGGGTCACCCAGCTCTTCTATGGATGACGTATCTCTTCTCCGGGGTCACCCAGCTCTTCTATGGATGACGTATCTCTTCTCCGGGGTCACCCAGCTCTTCTATGGATGACGTATCTCTTCTCTGGGGTCACCCAGCTCTTCTATGGATGACGTATCTCTTCTCCTGGGGTCACCCAGCTCTTCTATGGATGACGTATCTCTTCTCTGGGGTCACCCAGCTCTTCTATGGATGGGATGACGTATCTCTTCTCCGGGGTCACCCAGCTCTTCTATGGATGACGTATCTCTTCTCTGGGGTCACCCAGCTCTTCTATGGATGACGTATCTCTTCTCTGGGGTCACCCAGCTCTTCTATGGATGACGTATCTCTTCTATGGGGTCACCCAGCTCTTCTATGGATGATGTATCTCTTCTCTGGGGTCACCCAGCTCTTCTATGGATGACGTATCTCTCTAGTGGGGTCACCAGCTCTTCTAATGATGACGTATCTCTTCTCCGTGATCTCATATCTCTTCTATGGGGTCACCCCGCTCTTTCTAGGACCAGCTCTTCTATGGATGACGTATCTCTTCTCCGGGGGTCACCCAGCTCTTCTATGGATGACGTATCACCCAGCTCTTCTATGGATGACGTATCTCTGGGGTCACCCAGCTCTTCTATGGGGTCACCCAGCTCTTCTATGGAGGACGTATCTCTTCTCCGGGGGTCACCCAGCTCTTCTATGGATGATGGAGGATGACGTATCTCTTCTCCGGGGTCACCCAGCTCTTCTATGGATGACGTATCTCTTCTCTGGGGTCACCCAGCTCTTCTATGGATGACGTATCTCTTCTATGGGGTCACCCAGCTCTTCTATGGATGACGTATCTCTTCTCTGGGGTCACCCAGCTCTTCTATGGATGACGTATCTCTTCTCCGGGGTCACCCAGCTCTTCTATGGATGACGTATCTCTTCTCTGGGGTCACCCAGCTCTTCTCCGGGGTCACCCAGCTCTTCTATGGATGACGTATCTCTTCCAAGGTAACCCAGATGGTTGGTCTCTTTACCCCAACCAGCTCGATTCTATGGATGAAGTATCTCTTATCCGATGTCCACACAGCTCTTCTCTGGATGACGTTATCTATTCTACGGGGTCACCCAGCTCCTTCTATGGATGACGTATCTCTTCTATGGGTCAAAACCTCTTCTATGGATGACGTATCTCTTCTACGGGGGTCAACCAGCTCTTCTTGTTGACGTTTCTCTTCTCGGAGCTCTTCTATGAGATGACGTACTATTCTCCGGGGTCACACCCAGCTCATTCTAGGGATGGAACGTATATCTTCTCCGGGGTCACCCAGGGATGAGTGTATCTCTTCTCCGTGGGGTACACCACAGGCTCTTCCTAATGGATGACTATCTCTTCTCACGGGGTCACTCAGCTCTTTCTATGTATCTCTTCTCTGGGGTCACCCAGCTCGTTCTATGGTTGGACCGTCATCTCTTCTCCGGGGTCCTCCCAGGATCTTCTCCGGGGTCAACACAGCTGGATGACGTATCTCTTCTCCGGGGGTCACCCTCGGGGTCACTCTGCATCTTCTACAGCTCTTCCGCTCTTCTATGGATGAAGTCTTTACCCACCCAGCTCTTCTCGGGGTCACCCAGCTCTTCTATGGATAAAGTTTAGCTCTTCTCCGGGGTCACCCAGATCTTCTATGGATGACGTATCTATGGATGACGTATCTCTTCTCCGGGGGTCTTTTTGGATGGTTATCTCTTATTCCGGGGTTCACCCACAGCTCTTCTCTATGGACCCAGCTCTTCTATGGATGACGTATCTCTTCCGTCCCCAGATCTTCTATGGATGAGTTTCTCTTCTATGGGGTCACCCTGCTCTTCTATGGATATCTTCTTGGATATGGGTCACCCATGCTCTTCTATGGATGACGTATCTCTTATCTGGGGTCATCTTTCTATGGGGGTCACACAGCTTCTATCTATGGATCTTCTTTGGATGGGACGTATCTTGACTTCTGCGGGGTCCACCCAGCTCTTCTATGGATGGCGTATCTCTTCTATGGGGTCACCCAGCTCTTCTATGGATGACGTAATCTCTTCTCCGGGGTCACCCAGCTCCAGGCTCTGCTATTGATGACGTATCTCTTCTCCGGGGTCACACAGCTCTTCTATGGATGACGTATCTCTTCTCCGGGGTCACATCAGCTCTTCTATGGATGACGTATCTCTTCTATGGGGTGAGTATATTCTTCTACGGGGGTCACACAGCTCTTCTATAATGTCGTATCTCTTTTCCGGGGTCACCCGTATCTCTTATATGGGGTCACCCAGGGCTCTACTATGGATGGATGAGTATCTCTTCTATGGGTGTCACCCAGCTCTTCTTCTATGGATGACGTATCTCTTCTATGGGTCACCAAGCTCTTCGTATCTCTTCTCCGGGGGTCATCTTCTATGGGGGTCACACAGCTCTTCTATGGATGATGACGTAATCTTCTTCTCTTCTATGGGGTCACCCAGCTCTTCTATGGATGACGTTAACTATACAGCTCTTCCCCGGGGTCACCCAGCTCTTCTATGGATGACGTATGATGAGTATCTTCTTCTCGGGTCACCCAGCTCTTCTATGGATGACGTATCTCTTCTATGGGGTCACCCAGCTCTTCTATGGATGACGTATCTCTTCTCTGGGGTCACCCAGCTCTTCTATGGATGACGTATCTCTTCTCCGGGGTCACCCAGCTCTTCTATGGATGATGACGTATCTCTTCTCCGGGGTCACACAGCTCTTCTATGGATGACGTATCTCTTCTCCGGGGTCACACAGCTCTTCTATGGATGACGTATCTCTTCTCCGGGGGTCACCCAGCTCTTCTATGGATGACGTATCTCTTCTATGGGGTCACCCAGCTCTTCTATGGATGACGTATCTCTTCTATGGGGGTCACACAGCTCTTCTATGGATGACGTATCTCTTCTGCGGGGTCACCCAGCTCTTCTATGGATGACGTATCTCTTCTATGGGGTCACCCAGCTCTTCTATGGATGACGTATCTCTTCTATGGGGTCACCCAGCTCTTCTATGGATGACGTATCTCTTCTATGGGGTCACCCAGCTCTTCTATGGATGACGTATCTCTTCTATGGGGTCACCCAGCTCTTCTATGGATGACGTATCTCTTCTCCTGGGTCACACAGCTCTTCTATGGATGACGTATCTCTTCTATGGGGTCACACAGCTCTTCTATGGATGACGTATCTCCGTGCTCTTCTCCTACAATAACAGCTGCTGTTCTGTACAGACAGGACTCGGGGGCGGCAGATCAGGGAGTTTTATATTCTATTGTTCTAGTCTGGTGTCTTCTGTCATTGTTATGATTTATGGGATGTGAACCGTCTGCTCCCAACTGTGCCGATCCCATGGCCGTCACCTGTCGGGAACACGCGGCCCCTCCCCCGCACTTCCTTGCCCAGCATCCTCCGAATAGATCCAAAGTGACGCCAGAGGACTCCACCTGGTGACGTCACCTTCTGTCTGTAAGGGAAGCTGAGACTTCTTTATTGATCCCTGATTATTGAAGTCATCGCCGGCTGTCTGATTTACTCATCAATAATTGAGGGCCCATTCGTGTGTGTTGTGACAACAGGTGCCGAAAACACGCAGGTTTATGTGCGATAACCGCGTCACGTGGAAACGCACCTGCTCTGTGCTGGGTGGCTGCTTTTCATTTTAAATGGCAGCCCAACACAATGCACGTCCGAGCCTGGTGCACCTCAGCATGGCGCAGCGCAGCGTGGCACACCGCAGCATGGCGCACCTCAGCATGGTGCACCGCAGCATGGCACACCGCAGCATGGCAAAAGGGTCATGTATGTGTTTTTATTTATGACTGCCTGGAGTTCCAATTATTGTTCTAGATTTTAGATTGGCTTTAATAAGGATGGAAGATCTTCTGAACCATTTAGGTTTTGTAGGTTGGCAGTGGATGGTGGGTATACACCCTGATGTCAGGCCTGGTATGGATGAATGAATGATTTGTATAGCGCTACAACTGCGAACTGAATCGCCTCAAGGCGCTTTTCTGCTCTTGTTGTGATGCCATGTTTAGAAGAGGTGGGTCTTGAGTTTTTTCCTGAAGGCCTGATGGTTTTCTTCCATGCGGATGTTGTTTGGTAGAGCGTTCCATAGCCGAGGTCCCTCTACTGTGAATCTTCGTTCTCCCTTCGATATATATATCGAGCTTTGGGGATGAGAAGGCGGTTTTGGTTTGTCGATCGAAGGTTGCGATTCGGTATGTATTTTTCTATTTTCTCACAAAGGTATTGAGGCGCATTTCCTTGTGTACATTTGTGGGTGAGGCAGAGGGTCTTGAATGTGATCCTGTCTTTTTACCTTGAGCCAATGGAGGATCCTCAGGGATGGGGAGATGGATTCCCAGGGTTTCTTTCCGGTGACTAATCTTGCTGCTGTGTTTTGGACAATTTGAAGGCGCGCAATCTGGTAATCCTATGTAGAGGGAGTTTGCGTAGTCGAGGCACGAATTGATGATGGTTCCCACTACTACTGCTTTCTCATTTTCCGGGATGAAGGGGATGAGTCTGCGTAGCAGGCGAAGGAGATGGTGGGATCCGCTGCTTACGGATCCTATTTGTGCCTCCATGGTCATCTCTGAATCAAAGATGACTCCGAGGCTTTTGGCTTTGGTGCTTGGAAGGATGGTCTGTCCAAGGATGGTGGGCGGAGTAGATGGGGGTCTTCGTCTTTTTCCTTCGGTTTGCGTCGAGGAGCAGTAGTTCTGTTTTTGATCTATTAAGTTTTAGGGAGCTCGTGGTCATCCAGTCATCTATCAATGTGAGACACTTTCCTAGTTTCTGGTATTGATCTTTTTGTCCGGTGATACGGAAGTACAGTTGAGTGTCGTCCGCGTATGAGTGGAAGCACAGATCTGATTTGCTAATAATTTTGAAGAGTGGCCGGATGTAGATGTTGAAGAGTACTGGTGACAATGGTGATCCTTGAGGGACTCCATACGTAATTGCCCGGGTTTCCGAAGTGAAGGCTCCTAGTTTCACTGTCTGTGACCGGTTTCCTAAGAAGGAAGAGAACCATGGAAGATCTCCATCTGTAACTCCTGCCACTTCCTTGAGGCGGCTGAGAAGAGTGTTGTGGTCCATTGTGTCGAACGCTGCGCTAAGATCCAGCAGTACCAGAAGACACGATTCTCCGTCATCCGCTGCTTCTAGGACGTCATCCCATATTTTTAGAAGAGCCGTTTCTATGCCATGACCTGGGCAGAAGCCTGATTGTAGTGGGTCCAGGAGCTTGTGTGTGTCCAGGTGGGGTTGAAGCTGTGGTACTACTGCTTTCTCCATGATCTTGGAGATGGTGTTCAGGCTTGTTACCGGTCTGCGATTGTTCGGATCCTTGGGGTCGAGGTTGGGTTTCTTTAGCAATGGTTTGATGATGCCTTGCTTGAGGGAATTTGGAACCAATATTTCTTTGAACGCAGTGGTGTAACTAGAACCTTCAGGGCCACGGTGCAAGAAACCATGAAGGGCCCCTCTGAGACCCAGCCGAGGCCCTTCCCTCCGAGTCCGGTGGTGGAACTCCAGGGCTCTGTCACAGGTACGACTTTTGTGAGCCCTGTAGTTCCACCACTGGTATCAGCATTTTTTTTTATTTTTTTTTTATTATTTTTTAGGAGTCCCGTTGTGGGACTTTGGTGAGATATCAGAGGTCTGAACAGACCTATGATGTTGCACCTTTGAGACAAAGAGGAAGAAGGGAAAGGGAATTTGGGACCCTGTCCTCTGGGGAGAAGTGGGCCCTGTCCCCAGGAGAGATTGGGTCCTTGTCCTTAGGGGAGATGGGGTTCCTGTCCCCACGTAAGTAGGAGTCCCTGTCCCTAAGGGAAATGGGGTCCATTTCCTCTGGGGAGAAGTGGGCCCTGTTCCCAGGGGAGAGATGGGGTCCCTGTCCCCAGGGGAGAGATGGGGTCCCTGACCTTAGGGGAGATGAGGTCCTTGTCCTCAGGTGAGAAGGGGTCCCTGTCCCTAAGGGAAATGGGGTCCATGTCCTCTGGGGAGAAGTGGGCCCTGTCCCCAGGGGAAATGGGGTCCCTGTCCCCAGGGGAAATGGGGTCCCTGTCCCCAGGGGAAATGGGGGTCCCTGTCCCCAGGGGAGAGATGGGGTCCCTGACCTTAGGGGAGATGAGGTCCTTGTCCTCAGGTGAGAAGGGGTCCCTGTCCTCTGGGGAGAAGTGGGTCCTGTCCCAGGGGAGATGGGGTCCCTGTCCCCAGGGGAGAGATGGGGGTCCCTGTCCTTAGGGGAGATGGGGTCTCTGTCCTCAGGTGAGAAGGGGTCCCTGTCCTCATGCGAATAGAGGTCCCTGTCCTCTGAGGAGAAGTTGGCTCTGTTCCCAGAGGATATGGGGGCGGGACTCTGGCTGGGGAGGACAGACCCCGGACTGAGCAGCACTGCATGGAGCAGTAGAGGGGGACCCGGAGGAGCGGCAGAGGACACAGGTTGTGTGGGGAATGCACAACTAAAGGGCAACCAGTGTGGTAGTTGAGCATGGAGCTCTGCTAGTCACCCCCCACCTCCAGCCACCCATGGGCCCGGTGCCTAACCGCTTATGCTGCCACCGGCCATATGTAGAGGGGGCGGCATGGGCCCCTTGCAGCACAGGGCCCGGTTGTGCTGGCGACTGCTGCACCCCCTATAGTTACGCCCCTGTTTGAACGACTGATTTACTAGGTGTGTAATAGAGGGGGCCAGAATGTCGGAGCATTCCTTCAAGAGTTTTGTGGGGATGATGTCGTTTGGCGAGGTGCTGTCTCGGAGGCTCTTGATGACATTTTTGGTTTCATCCGTGGTGATCGGGGTAAGTGAAAATGTGGTGCTTGTGCGCTGTGGATGTAAAATTCCTTACCTGGGTTGAGTTGAGTAGAGTTGGTTGTTGTTTTTTTTTTTTTGTTGAATTATTTTCTGAATGTTGTCTATTTTGTTGATGAAAAAAAATCGGATAATTTGTTGCAGTATTCTTAAGTTTCGTTTCCTAGGGGCTCCATGCAGGTAGGGTTCATAGTCTGGGCGACTAGTTTGAAAAGTTCCCATGGCCGGTTTAAGGCTTTTGAGAGGGTGTTTGAGACATGTTCTTTTTTCGCTGTGAAAATTGCTTTTTGATATCTCTTGGTGAGTATTCTGTAGTTTGTGTGATTTTTTTCCTTTTGTGTTGTTTCTTCTCCAGGCTCTTTCTGCTCTTCTGTGTTCCCGTTTCAGTAGAGTAAGCGCGCCATTAAACCATCCCAGAATTTTTCTTGCGGATGGGTGCTCGATGTTTCGGGGCGACTGCGTCTGCTGTTTGTAGAAGTGCCTTGTTTATGAAGCTGAGTGTTCATAAACAAGAATATATGGATGAAGCTTTGTTGGCTGTACTGGTGCGTCACAGGTATGCACTTACTTTTGTCCTCCTGCCACCCAGAGTCAGACCATAGCAGAGCAGCTCCGGAAGGATCCTGACAATATTGTCGGGAACCACTCAGCTGCCTGATTGACAGCTGGCTCCGCTTTTCAGTGTGTGCTGCTGAGAGCCTGAGAAAGCTGCTCCCACCCCCCCTCCTCAGCCCAGAGCTCCAGTGAGTGTTGGAGGAGCAGAGTGGAGAGCGGTGACTGACAGTCACTTCTCTCTGCTCCAAGAAGGCGGAGAACTGAACGATCAGCGGTTATGTTATCAGTCAGTTATCAGGCCAGCAGTGGACAACTGAAGTATGAAGGTGTTTTTTGTGTTTGTGGTTTTTGTGTTTGTGGTTTTTGTGTTTGTGGTTTTTGTGTTTGTGGTTTTTGTGTTTGTGGTTTTCTGTTGTTGGTTGTTTTGTTTTCTGTTGTTGGTTGTTTTGTTTTCTGTTGTTGGTTGTTTTGTTTTCTGTTGTTGGTTGTTTTGTTTTCTGCTGTTGGTTGTTTTCTGCTGTTGGTTGTTTTCTGCTGTTGGTTGTTTTCTGCTGTTGGTTGTTTTCTGCTGTTGGTTGTTTTCTGCTGTTGGTTGTTTTCTGCTGTTGGTTGTTTTCTGTTGTTGGTTGTTTTCTGTTGTTGGTTGTTTTCTGTTGTTGGTTGTTTTCTGTTGTTGGTTGTTTTTGTTTTCTGTTGTTGGGTTTTTTGTTGTTTTTGTTTTTTTCTTTTTTTTTTTTTTTTTTTTTTTTTTTTTTTTTTTATTTTCTTTTTTTTTTTTTGCTTGTTTTGGGGTTAAAAAACACAAAACAAACTTCTCCTTCAAGAAACGAGCGCAGACCTTCAGCAAGCTGTAGATGAACCAATAAAACGTTTTCTATATGTTTCTGATACCAATAGACAATATCTTCCTCCCATATGTTGGTTCATTGACCTTTTAATTGGATGATCTCATCTGCAGCTTCTCCAGTTTGGTAAATATAATAAACCCGTTTTTAGATTGTCTCAGTAAGTCGATTAATCTGGTGCCAAGAATGGATTGTAATGCGATTGTTGCAGAGCGACGCTCGGTGTCTGCACATGTTCACAGTTCTAGTCTCTTCCCCCCCCCGTCTCCGCGTTCCTTGTGCCACGCCCGGGTGTGGCCCCCCCCCCCCATCAATTTTGGTGCCAAGTCTCATGTACCTCGCACACATTGTAGCTTGTCCCGTAAAACGATTAACTGTACAGCCATCATTAATAGATCTTCTGTTCGGTTCTCTGCCATCATCACACGTGACGTTCCGGCAATTATCGCATCACCTGTGGGAGCCAAGAATTACCATCAGACAAGTGTTTACAATCAGTGGCGGCTGGTGCCTACTATTTCTGGGGGGGGGGCACAACCAACACAACTACCCCATTTGCGGCGGTCACCTCCGCAGCACCCCCCCACGACCCGCGTGCGGGAGACACGGCCAGCGGCTATCACCCTGCGGCACCAAACCCCACCCCCGTTCCGTGTGGGACACTGACAGCCAGCGGCGATGCCCTATAGCATCCCCCCCCCCCCCAAAACACTGACACATCCAGCAGGTAGCACATCGATCCCCACGCTTGCTGGTGACACGGACGCGGCGATCACCCCGCAGCACCCCCCCCCCACGCGTGCTGGTGACACGGCCAGCGGCGATCACCCCGCAGCACCCCCCCCCACGCGTGTTGGTGACACGGCCAGCGGCGATCACCCCGCAGCACCCCCCCGTGCGTGCTGGTGACACGGACGCGGCCAGCGGCGATCACCCCGCAGCACCCCCCCCCACGCGTGTTGGTGACACGGACACGGCCAGCGGCGATCACCCCGCAGCACCCCCCCCCCACGTGCTGGTGACACGGCCAGTGGCGATCACCCTGCAGCACCCCCCCCCCACGCATGCTGGTGACACGGACACGGCCAGCGGCGATCACCCCGCAGCACCCCCCCCCACGCGTGCTGGTGACACGGCCAGCGGCGATCACCCCGCAGCACCCCCCCATGCGTGCTGGTGACACGGACACGGCCATCGGCGATTACCCCGCAGCACCCCCCCCCCCATGCATGCTGGTGACACGGACACGGCCATTGGCGATCACCCCCGCAGCACCCCCCCACGCATGCTGGTGACACGGACAGCGGCGATCACCCCGCAGCACCCCCCCCCCCACGCGTGCTGGTGACACGGACACGGCCATCGGCGATTACCCCGCAGCACCCCCCCCCACGCGTGCTGGTGACACGGACACGGCCATTGGCGATCACCCCGCAGCACCCCCCCCCACGCGTGTTGGTGACACGGACATGGCCAGCGGCGATCACCCCGCAGCACCCCCCCCCCCAGTGCTGGTGACACGGCCAGTGGCGATCACCCTGCAGCACCCCCCCCACGCATGCTGGTGACACGGCCAGCGGCGATCACCCCGTAGCACCCCCCCCACGCGTGTTGGTGACACGGCCAGCGGCGATCACCCCGCAGCACCCCCCCCCCCCACCACGTGCTGGTGACACGGCCAGTGGCGATCACCCTGCAGCACCCCCCCCCACGCATGCTGGTGACACGGACACGGCCAGTGGCGATCACCCCCGCAGCACCCCCCCCACGCATGCTGGTGACACGGCCAGCGGCGATCACCCCGCAGCACCCCCCCCCCACGCGTGCTGGTGACACGGACATGGCCAGCGGCAATCACCCCGCAGCACCCCCCCCACGCGTGCTGGTGACACGGCCAGCGGCGATCACCCCGCAGCACCCCCCCACGCGTGCTGGTGACACGGACAGCGGCGATCACCCCGCAGCACCCCCCCCCCCCACGTGCTGGTGACACGGCCAGTGGCGATCACCCCGCAGCACCCCCCCCACGCATGCTGGTGACACGGACACGGCCAGTGGCGATCACCCCCGCAGCACCCCCCCACGCATGCTGGTGACACGGCCAGCGGCGATCACCCCGCAGCACCCCCCCATGCGTGCTGGTGACACGGACACGGCCATCGGCGATTACCCCGCAGCACCCCCCCATGCGTGCTGGTGACACGGACACGGCCATTGGCGATCACCCCCGCAGCACCCCCCCACCCCCACGCATGCGGGTGACACGGCCAGCGGCGATCACCCCGCCGCACCCCCCCCCCCACGAGTGCTGGTGACACGGACATGGCCACCATCACCCCGCAGCACCCCCCCATGCGTGCTGGTGACACGGACACGGCCAGCGGCGATCACCCCCGCAGCACCCCCCCCAGCGTGCTGGTGACACGGCCGCGGCCAGCGGCGATCACCCCGCAGCACCCCCCCCCCACGAGTTCTGGTGACACGGACATGGCCAGCGGCGATCACCCCGCAGCCCCCCCCCACGCACCGGCCCGGCCCCCCGCAGCACCCCCCCACGCGTGCTGGTGACACAGCCAGCGGCGATCACCCCGCAGCACCCCCCCCCCCGAGTGCTGGTGACACGGACATGGCCAGCGGCAATCACCCCGCAGCACCCCCCCACGCGTGCTGGTGACACGGCCAGCGGCGATCACCCGGCACCCCCCCCCCCGTCGGGCCACCCCACACACCCCCACCACCCCAGACACTGACACATCCAGCAGCGATTAGCAACTAGTGGAGGCAGGGAGGAGGAGTCGGGCCGCTCTGCTCTAGCTCCCTGGCTAATAGGCGAGTCCTGATTGGCCGGGAGGAGAATGTGGCGCAATAGCGAATATTCATTCGCTAGTGTCACACAACTGGGTGGGATCAGGGCGCACTCTCTGCGCCCGAGCCCTCCCTATTTTTTTGAAGCCTCTGGTTCTAATAATCAGGTGCTTCAAAACACACCCCCCCCCCCCCGCGCCTATCCCTGCAATTGTAATTCATGTGTCCGGTGTCCTGAAAGGGGCCGGGCACATGGATAGGGAGGGGGGCGACGCCCATGCGCCCCACGATGCCCAGGCCGCCACTGTTTATAATGTATCTATAGGATGAGATGAGGATAAAACGGGGAACCCCCTGACCCATGTGACAGGGTGACACCATTGAGAAAGGGTTAAAGGGTACTTTCTTGGGGGGGGGGGGGGTAAATTAAAATATAATAATAATTTTTGGTGTAAAATTGCTACACAAGTCATTTTGCCTAAGGAAGGGGATGCGTTCCGGAATTGCTTCAGCTTTGCCGACATCACCGACAGTCTGGTCGCTCCTCCTCGTTGCCGTACTGGTTGACCATTGGAGATCATTGTAATTTTCTTCTTTCTTCTATGGTATACATAACCCCCTCCCCCCTAGAAATGTAATTTCCTGCTTGTGTGATTGGCTCACTGATTTTCCCAGAAGTCTGCACTAAGATACAAGTCAGATTTTGGGCATCCCCTGCAACAAGTGTTTTTTTTTTTTTTGGTGAGCTACTCCCAAAGGGAAAAGGGATGCAAACCTTTCCTCATTAGAGCCCTGCAGGTGCAGCAGCTGATCTTTCTAAAGTCACTCCCCTGCACATTCACTCTGCACATGGGCACGAACCGGCAGGGCTCGACAAACCCCAGGCGCCAGGTCGCCATAGCGACAAACAATTGTGTCCTCGTGCCTGGGCTGCCACCCAAGTGCGCCACACATCCTGCATGCAACCTCCCCCCTCTATGTATCCCGGGCTCTGCTTGCCCATCTGTGCCCCCCCCCCCCGGGACCGGCAAAGCAGGTGGGGGGAGAGCGGACGTGTGTCCCCCTCCTTGTTGTTGACCTGGAGGTCCTTGATGACCGTTTCTCCGGCCAGGAAAGAATGGAGTGCATCACAATCAGTGGAGCACAGGGGGAGGCATTGGGGGGGGGGGTCTCTTTAACCCTATATGTCTCGTTAAAGAGAACCTGTCACCAAAAAAAAATCATGTGATTTTTTTGGGGGGGGGGGGGGGGGGGTTGAGAAAAAAAAATTGAATTGTAAAAATTAAAGTTACACCCAAGCATATAAAGCCCCCCCCCCCCACCCCCACATATACGCAGAGAAGGTTGATCTTGCCTCTCCTGATGGGGGACATTCCTTGTACTGGAAGGACGATCGTCTCTCTCCATTGACTCAGTCACTTCACTTACTGAGGAGTCTCTTGTCACTCTCCCATCTGATGATCTGGACACCTCATCGTATTAACTGGAGATCAATAAAATATTAAAGTGATGCGAATGCTGCACCCGGCTCAGAGGTGACAACTATAAAGCCGATCGTTACTGGGAGACGTCGGGGGTGTCGCTGGGGGGGGGGGTGGGTGGGAGGGCCGAGCGTTCGCTCATTAAATTTGAAGTTTATTTAAATGACACAAATCTGAGTAATACGAGTTATATGAGCAAATCCTAATTAATAAAACTGTCCAAATGTCTTCCCTGTTATCCCCCCCTCCCCCTCCCCCTCCCAGTCTATATTCCTGTGTAAAATCAAATGCTGACCGGTGTTCCTGAGTCTCTGCTCTTCCGGGAAACATCCGGGATCAGCAGGATGCCGAATGTCATTAACGCCATGCGCTATACACTGGGGGGGTAGCCGTATACACTGGGGGGGGGGGGGTAGCCGTATACACTGGGGGGATAGCCGTATACACTGGGGGGATAGCCGTATACACGGGGGGGAATAGCTGTATACACTGGGGGGGATAGCTGTATACACTATACACTGGGGGGGGGATAGCCGTATACACTATACACTGGGGGGGATAGATAGCTGTATACACTGGGGGGGTAGCCGTATACACTGGGGGGTATCCGTATACCCTGGGGGGGTAGCCGTATACACTGGGGGGATAGCTGTATACACTGGGGGGGATAGCTGTATACACTGGGGGGGGATAGCTGTATACACTGGGGGGGATAGCTGTATACACTGGGGGGATAGCCGTATACACTGGGGGGATAGCCGTATACACTGGGGGGATAGCCGTATACACTGGGGGGATAGCCGTATACACTGGGGGGGATAGCCGTATACACTGGGGGGATAGCTGTATACACTGGGGGGGGGGGATAGCCGTATACACTATACACTGGGGGGGGGATAGCTGTATACACTGGGGGGGATAGCTGTATACACTGGGGGGGATAGCCGTATACACTGGGAGGGATAGCTGTATACACTGGGGGGATAGCCGTATACACTGGGAGGGATAGCCGTATACACTGGGGGGATAGCCGTATACACTGGGGGGATATCCGTATACACTGGGGGGGATAGCCGTACACACTGGGGGGATATCCGTATACACTGGGGGGATAGCCGTATACACTGGGGGGATAGCCGTATACACTGGGGGGGATAGCCGTATACACTGGGGGGATAGCCGTATACACTGGGGGGGATAGCCGTATACACTGGAGGGGGAATAGCCGTATACACTGGGGGGATAGCAGTATACACTGGGGGGGATAGCCGTATACACTGGGGGGGATAGCCGTATACACTGGGGGGGGATAGCCGTATACACTGGGGGGATAGCTGTATACACTGGGGGGGGGATAGCTGTATACACTGGGGGGGATAGCTGTATACACTGGGGGGGATAGCTGTATACACTGGGGGGGATAGCTGTATACACTGGGGGGATAGCTGTATACACTGGGGGGGAATAGCAGTATACACTGGGTAGGAATAGCCGTATACACTGGGGGAAATAGCTGTATACACTATACACTGGGGGATAGCCGTATACACTGGGGGGGGGGGGGATAGCTGTATACACTGGGGGGGATATCCGTATACACTGGGGGGATAGCCGTATACACTAGGGGGGGGGATAGCCGTATACACTGGGGGGATAGCCGTATACACTGGAGGGGGAATAGCAGTATACACTGGGGGGAATAGCCGTATACACTGGGGGGTTAGCCGTATACACTGGGGGGGATAGCCGTATACACTGGGGGGGGAATAACCGTATACACTGGGGGGGAATAACCGTATACACTGGGGGGGAATAACCGTATACACTGGGGGGGATAGCTGTATACACTATACACTATACACTGGTGGGATATCCGTATACACTGGGGGGATAGCCGTATACACTGGGGGGGGGATAGCCGTATACACGGATCAGGGGAGCTGTCATTTTTTTATTTTATTTTTTTCCTGAAATTCTCTGACAGTTTTAGGGATACGTCGCATTTAACCATTTGCCTACCGGATACTTTCACCCCCCTTCCTGCCCAGGCCAATTTTCAAGTGTATCATTGGAGGAGAGCAGGCTGCATTCCCAGCATAGCTATAGAACTGACCACGCTGTGCTCTCCTGCTTAGTGTGGTCAGTTTCTAATAGGAAATTACCAGGCAGGATTACCGGGGATGTCACACAAAGGAAGCGATACAAAGAGAAGAGGAGACCGGTACACGGGACAGCCGCCACATATCAGGAATATGAAGTGACGGGGCGACAAAAGCTTTAAGCTCCCCTCCCCCCCTTTCAGTCTTCAGTTGTACCGCCCCCTGGAACGACTTCCTCTGATTTCACTGCACACTGTGAGCTTACACACCCCATAATTCATAGATTCGGATAAATTCGTATTTGTTTCGTTCACCAACAGCCAAATTTGAAAGGAAATTCCAATACCTGTAAATTTAATAGTTAAGTTGTTAATTATTTCAGATTTTGGGGGTTTTCGGATTTTTGTTCTTATTTTCGTTCTTTTGAATTTTCATTCGGATTTTCAAATATTTGGAAAAATTTGTTAAACGGGTTTTCGTTCATTTTTTAATATTTCCAAATTTCCCGAAATCTGTTCGAAGTGAATGGCACATGTCTAGTAATGATGGCCCCCGGCTAGGGTTGCCACCTGTACGGGTTTCACCCGTACAGTCCGGGATTTGAATCATGTGTCCGGTTTTGAGCACCCCTGAAAAGCGGACACATTCAGATAGGATCGTGGCTCATCGCTGGAGAGAGGATTAGGTGTTCTCCTCCCTCCAGCCTGCAGGTGGCAATAGAGAGCGGTACTGACTGAACAGTCTCAGCAGCACTGCTGAGGAAGGAACACGGAGTGTGTGGAGCCTGGAAAGAGAAATGAGGAACTTCTTTGCAGTTAGGCCCCTTTCACACCGGGGCGGGAGCCGCCGTGACGGTAAAGCTGCTTTACCGTCGTTTTAGCCGCGGTATTCGGCCGCTCACGGTGTGGTTTTACCCCCCGCGAGTGGCCGAAAAAGGGTTTAAAGACCCCCGCAGAGCGCCGCCGTAGCGGTATTACCGCGGTGTCCCATTCAAATCAATGGGAAGGAGCGGTATAGGAGTGGTGAACACACGGCTCCTATACCGCTCCAAAGATGCTGCTAGCAGGACTTTTTTGACCGTCCTGCTATCGCACCGCTCCAGTGTGAAAGCCCGCCGGCTTTCACACTGGAGTGAATGGGGCCGGATTTTTTCAGGCGGTATACAGGCGCTATTTTTAGCGATGTACCGCCTGAAAAACGCCCCAGTGTGAAAGGGGCCTTAGTGATCAGTGAGTACAGGGGAAAGGGGGTCTCTGGTGTCATATCTGATGTAAGGGGGGGGGGCTCTGATGTCATATCTGTAAGGGGGGGGGCTCTGGTGTCATATCTGATGTAAGGGGGGGGGGCTCTGGTGTCATATCTGATGTATGGGGGGGGGGGCTCTGGTGTCATATCTAATGTAAGGGGGGGGGGGCTCTGGTGTCATATCTGATGTAAGGGGGGGGCTCTGGTGTCATATCTAATGTAAGGGGGGGGGGCTCTGGTGTCATATCTGATGTAAGGGGGGGGCTCTGGTGTAATATCTGATGTAAAGGGGGGGGGGCTCTGATGTCATATCTGATGTAAGGGGGGCTCTGCTTTCATAGCTAATGTAAGGGGGGCTCTGGTGTCATATCTGATGTAAGGGGGGGCTCTGATGTCATATCTAATGTAATGGGGGGGGGCTCTGGTGTCATATCTAATGTAAGGGGGGGGGGGCTCTGATGTCATATCTAATGTAAGGGGGGGGCTCTGGTGTCATATCTAATGTAAGGGGGGGGGGCTCTGGTGTCATATCTGATGTAAGGGGGGGGCTCTGGTGTAATATCTGATGTAAAGGGGGGGGCTCTGATGTCATATCTGATGTAAGGGGGGGCTCTGCTTTCATAGCTAATGTAAGGGGGGCTCTGGTGTCATATCTGATGTAAGGGGGGGGGGGGCTCTGGTGTCATATCTGATGTAAGGGGGGGGGGGCTCTGGTGTCATATCTGATGTAAGGGGGGGGGGGCTCTGGTGTCATATCTGATGTAAGGGGGGGGGCTCTGGTGTCATATCTGATGTAAGGGGGGGGCTCTGGTGTCATATCTGATGTAAGGGGGGGGGCTCTGGTGTCATATCTGATGTAAGGGGGGGGGCTCTGGTGTCATATCTGATGTAAGGGGGGGCTCTGGTGTCATATCTGATGTAAGGGGGGGGCTCTGGTGTCATATCTGATGTAAGGGGGGGCTCTGGTGTCATATCTGATGTAAGGGGGGGGCTCTGGTGTCATATCTGATGTAAGGGGGGGGGGGCTCTGGTGTCATATCTAATGTAAGGGGGGGCTCTGGTGTCATATCTAATGTAAGGGGGGCTCTGGTGTCATATCTGATGTAAGGGGGGGCTCTGGTGTCATATCTGATTTAAGGGGGGCCCTGGTGTCATATCTGTAAGGGGGGGGGGCTCTCGTGTCATCTCTAATGTAAGGGGGGGCTCTGATGTAATATCTGATGTAAGGGGGGGGGCTCTCGTGTCATCTCTAATGTAAGGGGGTGCTTTGATGTAATATCTGTAAGGGGGGTTCTGGTGTCATATCTGATGTAAGGGGGGGGCTCTCGTGTCATCTCTAATGTAAAGGGGGGGGGCTATGATGTAAGTGGGGGGCTCTGGTGTCATATCTGATGTAAAGGGGGGGGGCTCTGATGTCATATCTAATGTAAGGGGGGGCTCTGGTGTCATATCTAATGTAAGGGGGGGGGGCTCTGGTGTCATATCTGATGTAAGGGGGGGGGGGGCTCTCGTGTCATCTCTAATGTAAGGGGGGGGGCTCTGATGTAATATCTGATGTAAGGGGGGGGGCTCTCGTGTCATCTCTAATGTAAGGGGGGGGGCTATGATGTAATATCTGATGTAAGGGGGGCTCTGGTGTCATATCTGATGTAAGGGGGGGGGGGGGCTCTGGTGTCATATCTGATGTAAAGGGGGGGGGGCTCTGGTGTCATATATAATGTAAGGGGGGGCTCTGGTGTCATATCTAATGTAAGGGGGGCTCTGGTGTCATAGCTGATGTAAGGGGGGCTCTGGTGTCATATCTAATGTACATCAGATGTAATATCTGATGTAAGGGGGGGGGGGGCTCTCGTGTCATCTCTAATGTAAGGGGGGCTCTGGTGTAATATCTGTAAGGGGGGTTCTGGTGTCATATCTGATGTAAGGGGGGGCTCTGGTGTCATATCTAATGTAAGGGGGGGCTCTGGTGTCATATCTAATGTAAGGGGGGGCTCTGGTGTCATATCTAATGTAAGGGGGGCTCTGGTGTCATATCTAATGTAAGGGGGGGGGGGCTCTGGTGTCATATCTGATGTAAGGGGGGGGGGGCTCTGGTGTCATATCTGATGTAAGGGGGGCTCTGGTGTCATATCTATGTAAGGGGGGGGGGGGCTCTGGTGTCATATCTAATGTAAGGGGGGGGCTCTGGTGTCATATCTGATGTAAGGGGGGGGGGGCTCTCGTGTCATCTCTAATGTAAGGGGGGGGGCTCTGATGTAATATCTGATGTAAGGGGGGGGGCTCTCGTGTCATATCTAATGTAAGGGGGGGGGCTATGATGTCATATCTGATGTAAGGGGGGCTCTGGTGTCATATCTGATGTAAGGGGGGCTCTGGTGTCATATCTGATGTAAAGGGGGGGGGGCTCTGATGTCATATATAATGTAAGGGGGGGCTCTGGTGTCATATCTAATGTAAGGGGGGGGCTCTGGTGTCATATCTGATGTAAGGGGGGGCTCTGGTGTCATATCTAATGTACATCAGATGTAATATCTGATGTAAGGGGGGGGGCTCTCGTGTCATCTCTAATGTAAGGGGGGCTCTGGTGTAATATCTGTAAGGGGGGTTCTGGTGTCATATCTGATGTAAGGGGGGGCTCTGGTGTCATATCTAATGTAAGGGGGGGCTCTGGTGTCATATCTAATGTAAGGGGGGGGGGGGCTCTGGTGTCATATCTAATGTAAGGGGGGCTCTGGTGTCATATCTAATGTAAGGGGGGGGGGCTCTGGTGTCATATCTGATGTAAGGGGGGGGGGCTCTGGTGTCATATCTAATGTAAGGGGGGGGCTCTGGTGTCATATCTAATGTAAGGGGGGGGGGCTCTGGTGTCATATCTAATGTAAGGGGGGGGGCTCTGGTGTCATATCTGATGTAAGGGGGGGGGGCTCTGGTGTCATATTTAATGTAAGGGGGGGGGGGCTCTGGTGTCATATCTAATGTAAGGGGGGCTCTGGTGTCATATCTGATGTAAGGGGGGCTCTGGTGTCATATCTAGTGTAAGGGGGGGGGGGGCTCTGATGTAATATCTGATTTAAGGGGGGGGGGGGGGGGGGGGGCTGGTGTCATATCTGATGTAAGGGGGGGGGCTCTGGTGTCATATCTGATGTAAGGGGGGGGGGCTCTGGTGTCATATCTGATGTAAGGGGGGGGGCTCTGGTGTCATATCTAATGTAAGGGGGGGGGCTCTGGTGTCATATCTAATGTAAGGGGGGCTCTGGTGTCATATCTGATGTAAGGGGGGGGGGGTGCTCTGGTGTCATATCTGATGTAAGGGGGGCTCTGATGTAATATCTGATTTAAGGGGGGCCCTGGTGTCATATCTGATGTAAGGGGGGGGTTCTGGTGTCATATCTGTAAGGGGGGGGGGCTCTGGTGTCATATCTAGTGTAAGGGGGGGCTCTGATGTAATATCTGATTTAAGGGGGGCCCTGGTGTCATATCTGATGTAAGGGGGGGGGGTTCTGGTGTCATATCTGTAAGGGGGGGGCTCTCGTGTCATCTCTAATGTAAGGGGGGGGGCTCTGATGTAATATCTGATGTAAGGGGGGGGGGGGGCTCTGGTGTCATCTCTAATGTAAGGGGGTGCTTTGATGTAATATCTGTAAGGGGGGTTCTGGTGTCATATCTGATGTAAGGGGGGGGGGCTCTCGTGTCATCTCTAATGTAAAGGGGGGGGGCTATGATGTAATATCTGATGTAAGGGGGGGGGGGCTCTGGTGTCATATCTGATGTAAGGGGGGGGCTCTGGTGTCATATCTAATGTAAGGGGGGGGGCTCTGGTGTCATATCTGATGTAAGGGGGGGGGGGGGCTCTGATGTCATATCTGATGTAAGGGGGGCTCTGGTGTCATATCTAATGTAAGGGGGGCTCTGATGTAATATCTGATGTAAGGGGGGGGGCTCTCGTGTCATCTCTAATGTAAGGGGGGCTCTGGTGTAATATCTGTAAGGGGGGTTCTGGTGTCATATCTGATGTAAGGGGGGGGGCTCTCGTGTCATCTCTAATGTAAGGGGGGGGGGGCTCTGATGTCATATCTGATGTAAGGGGGGGGGGGCTCTCTGGTGTCATATCTGATGTAAGGGGGGGGGGGCTCTGGTGTCATATCTAATGTAAGGGGGGGGGGGCTCTGGTGTCATATCTAATGTAAGGGGGGCTCTGGTGTCATATCTAATGTAAGGGGGGGCTCTGGTGTCATATCTAATGTAAGGGGGGCTCTGGTGTCATATCTGATGTAAGGGGGGGGGGGCTCTGGTGTCATATCTAATGTAAGGGGGGGGGGGCTCTGGTGTCATATCTAATGTAAGGGGGGGGGCTCTGGTGTCATATCTAATGTAAGGGGGGGGGGGGCTCTGGTGTCATATCTGATGTAAGGGGGGGGGGGCTCTGGTGTCATATCTAATGTAAGGGGGGGGGGCTCTGATGTCATATCTAATGTAAGGGGGGGGGGGGGCTCTGATGTCATATCTAATGTAAGGGGGGGGGGGGCTCTGGTGTCATATCTGATGTAAGGGGCCTGTGGTGCTTTTGTTTATAGCGCAAAAAATAAAAACCGCAGAGGTGATCAAATACCCCCAAAAGAAATCTCTATTTGTGGGGTAAAAAAGGATATCAATTTTGTGTGGGTACAACGCCGTATCGCAAAAAATGGCCTGGTCAGGAAGGGGGTAAATTCTTCCGGGTTAAAGTGTTCGGGTTTGACTTGATGAAAAGGTGGCAACCCTACCCCCGGCTGGGGTAGGGAAGTGACACCACAGAGAAGGCGTTGTCACTCTCGGAGATGTGCGGTCTGGCAGGGAACTGAGGAATCGCAAAACTGGCTGAACAGAATCCTGTGTCGGGCAAGCGGTTGACGCGTTTCGCTTGGCGTTCAGCATTCACTCTGGCAGAGCTGTTGCTGCGGATGGGGGTTTGTTGTGCCGCGCTGTGTGAGGCTGACGCACACAACGCTCCCAATTTAATTTAATAGCGATGACACTTCTCAGTGATTTCTATGGGAGCGGCATTCTGCCCCGAGATACGGAGTTATGAAATTATTATATAAGAGCGCGGAATGTCTCATTTACCGTCCTGGCGCTCCGCCGTGTGATGTCAGCACAGAGTGTGTGTAGTGATGAGACCTGCTGAGAAGGAATGGGGCTGTATGGGGGGATGGGGGGGGGGGTTGGGGGTAATTTATGATAAAATGAAGATAAAAGGACGGAGCTTTCTCTATATATTTATATAAAACGCAGATATGAGGGCGGGTCCGTCTGATTGGAGCCGCCTTCCATTCTCCGGCATAACGTCACCTCGTCCACTTATTGTCCTCTCTAGTTTTTCTGTGTTTACTTCATTATACCGGCTACATGGAGGGTAATAATCTGCATGGTAGGGCAATATCTCATGGTTACTCCGGCTACATGGAGGGTGTTGGGTAATATCTCATGGTTACTCCGGCTACATGGAGGGTGTTGGGTAATATCTCATGGTTACTCCCGGCTACATGGAGGGTGTTGGGCAATATCTCATGGTTACTCCGGCTACATGGAGGGTGTTGGGTAATATCTCATGGTTACTCCCGGCTACATGGAGGGTGTTGGGTAATATCTCATGGTTATTCCCGGCTACATGGAGGGTGTTGGGTAATATCTCATGGTTATTCCCGGCTACATGGAGGGTGTTGGGTAATATCTCATAGTTACTCCCGGCTACATGGAGGGTGTTGGGTAATATCTCATGGTTATTCCCGGATACATGGAGGGTGTTGGGTAATATCTCATAGTTACTCCCGGCTACATGGAGGGTGTTGGGTAATATTTCATAGTTACTCTCGGCTACATGGAGGGTGTTGGGCAATATCTCATGGTTACTCCGGCTACATGGAGGGTGTTGGGTAATATCTCATGGTTATTCCCGGCTACATGGAGGGTGTTGGGTAATATCTCATGGTTATTCCCGGCTACATGGAGGGTGTTGGGTAATATCTCATGGTTATTCCCGGATACATGGAGGGTGTTGGGTAATATCTCATAGTTACTCCCGGCTACATGGAGGGTGTTGGGCAATAATCTGCATGGTAGGGCAATATCTCATTGTTACTCCCGGCTACATGGAGGGTGTTGGGTAATAATCTGCATGGTAGGGCAATATCTCATTGTTACTCCCGGCTACATGGAGGGTGTTGGGCAATAATCTGCATGGTAGGGCCATATCTCATTGTTACTCCCGGCTACATGGAGGGTGTTGGGTAATAATCTGCATGGTAGGGCAATATCTCATGGTTACTCCAGCTACATGGAGGGTGTTGGGTAATATCTCATGGTTATTCCCGGATACATGGAGGGTGTTGGGTAATATCTCATAGTTACTCCCGGCTACATGGAGGGTGTTGGGTAATAATCTGCATGGTAGGGCAATATCTCATGGTTACTCCGGCTACATGGAGGATGTTGGGTAATCTGTATGGTAGGGCACTATCTCATGGTTACCCCAGCTACATGGAGGGTGTTGGATAATCTGTATGGTAGGGCAATATCTCATAGTTACTCCGGCTACATGGAGGGTGTTGGGTAATATTTCATGGTTACTCCCGGCTACATGGAGGGTGTTGGGTAATATTTCATGGTTACTTCCGGCTACATGGAGGGTGTTGGGTAATATTTCATAGTTACTCTCGGCTACATGGAGGGTGTTGGGTAATATCTCATGGTTACTCCGGCTACATGGAGGGTGTTGGGTAATATTTCATGGTTACT
The DNA here is from genome assembly GCA_028564925.1 of Lithobates sylvaticus. Lineage (NCBI taxonomy): Eukaryota > Metazoa > Chordata > Amphibia > Anura > Ranidae > Lithobates > Lithobates sylvaticus. The sequence goes on from CM053035.1 coordinate 4,438,154, forward strand.
TCCGGCTACATGGAGGGTGTTGGGTAATATCTCATGGTTACTCCCGGTAACATGGAGGGTGTTGGGTAATCTGTATGGTAGGGCAATATCTCATAGTTACTCCGGCTACATGGAGGGTGTTGGGTAATATCTCATGGTTACTCCCGGCTACATGGAGGGTGTTGGGTAATATCTCATGGTTACTCCCGGTAACATGGAGGGTGTTGGGTAATATTTCATGGTCACTCCCGGCTACATGGAGGGTGTTGGGTAATATCTCATGGTCGCTCCCGGTTACATGGAGGGTGTTGGGTAATATCTCATGGTCGCTCCCGGCTACATGGAGGGTGTTGGGTAATATTTCATGGTCGCTCCCGGCTACATGGAGGGTGTTGGGTAATATCTCATGGTCGCTCCCGGCTACATGGAGGGTGTTGGGTAATATTTCATGGTCGCTCCCGGCTACATGGAGGGTGTTGGGTAATATTTCATGGTCGCTCCCGGCTACATGGAGGGTGTTGGGTAATATTTCATGGTTACACCCGGCTACATGGAGGGTGTTGGGTAATATTTCATAGTTACTCCCGGCTACATGGAGGGTGTTGGGTAATAATCTGCATGGTAGGGCTATATATTTTTTTGGAGCACCAGGAAAAAAATGGTCTAAACTGGAATTTCTATAAGACGACCTCCATGTGAAGATGCAGTCATTGCCCGTTTTTAGCTGCTGCCAGTAATCGGGGGTCGGGCCGGGGGGGTTGGCACAAGAGGCAGCCGCCTTGGGCGCTCCAGCAGAAGGGAGTGTAAAAGGGGGTGGAACCTTCGATTTTACAGCTTATGTTGGGGCGGCTCTTTGCTCTTTCCATCTATGAATATACATTCAGGCTACACGAGTTCTTTACCTTCTTCTTATTTGTTGAATATTGATGAAATCCATTCTATATTAGCAGGATAACAGATTTTCAAAAGGAAATCTTGGGACACCTTACTGGCCACACCCTCTAAACCACGCCCCCATTTTTTCTAAACTGGGGGGGAAAAAATTGGGCAGAAGGGAATTGTGGGTGTGGTCAAATTGCCATAACAGTGGGCGGAGCTTTTAAGGTGTATTGGTAACGAATTTGAACCCTCGCTGCTTTGGGTCAAGGGTGTAAAGCCTTGGAGTTCAGGGGTCGGGGTGCTGAACGGCTTCCTGTTCACAAACTGAAGCATGGTAAATACAGTTTACTATGCTTTAGTTATGAATGAACATGGTGAGTGTTTTTTTTAGAAAAGGAAGGGGCCAGTAAATTACATATATTGACTAGCCCTTCCCCTGTTCTCCATTCTGAAACATTCCCCCGCAGCAGCCGAGAGGAGGAGAATTGGGAGGGGGGGGGGAGCCTGGCCAGGAGGGGAAATGGGCACCGCGCCTAGTGATTAGAGTGTGCCCAGGAACATCCGGCACACCCCCTGCACACGCCTATGAAAACAAGCCATTCAGTTTAAAATAGAAATGAGAGGCAAAACATTTTTGCATAGATATAAAAATACATTAAAATAACTTTTTATTTTTTTATATTTTTTTTTTTCCCTTTTTTTTTTATAAAGTGATCACATTCCCTCTGTTCTCAGCTGCATAAGAGCTGGGGGGGGGGGGGACAGCATTACACTGAGCTTCCCCGTGAATCGCTGTGCAGCGGGGGTATGTCAGGACAAGTCTGATCATTGGAGGGGAGTACATGGAGTACCCAGCATAGCTAGAGAACTGATCATGCTGTACTCTCCTGCCTGGTGTGGTCAGTTTTTAAAAGGAAAGCAGAGGGACTGGCAGGATCACAAGAGATTTCACACAAAAAGAAGTGATACAAAGAGAACAGGAGACGTCTTCATACGGTACATACAGTTCTGGGTACCTGTGCGCGTGTCCCCGGTCCGTTCTAGTGTCGCCCCCCCCCCCCCCCTGCAGGATCCAGACCTCTTCCCTTTTATATCACTATAAAAGGGAAGAGGTCAAAATGTATAGTGATATATCATTATATATGGGAGGGTGGTTGGACCGCAGAGGGAAACCCGCGAATGGGCAGCCAGGTGGACTAACATAACCAAAGTAGACAACCTGCCTACAGACGGGTTTGCGCACTACAAGCGATACACTACCTGGCGCCTCCCACGGACCAATCCGGGGACTCCTTTCCAGGGACAGACCCCTTCCTCACCATAGGGACTGCCCTCCCCCCCAGGAAATGGGGACAACTGTCAGCCATACTACAATCGGAGCTATTGGAGACCAGGCTTGGGTCAATGGGCAGGGCTGTGCCACCAATCTTTAGGCTTAGAAATTGGGGTCACCCGCAGAGCCGGCTGGATATATAGAAATTGGGGAACCGCCATCAAAATGACTGTGAAATGCGTTTTTTTTTCTATGCGAGTCGCAAGAGGCGACTTTCGCGGCTTCGTGTGTTTTTCTATTCTGAAGAATTCGGTGGGTTGTGGGTTGGCAAGTGTTAAATATTCACCCCCGTCCTGCCATAAGCAGAGTGTGGCGCAGCAGGTAGCTGAGAAGACGGCTCTGCCCGCCATCCAGAGGAAAGATTCCAGGAGACGCATTGGGCGCCGTGCCAGCTGCTGTGCCGCGGGCTCCTGCACCGTGCCCCTTCTAAGGCAATGACTTCCCAACCGCATGATTAATCCTCTTTATAAGCTCCTCTCCATTGTTACAATGTATCTGGCAGAGCCGGGCGAGGCCGGCGCTGGGAGATGAGTGGCTCATACCTGAGACATTACATCACAGCGTGAAATACGCCAAGCCCCTCCCCCTCCCGGCCTACACCTGTCTGTGCCGTCCTGCCGGAGAGGCCAATAAAATGGATGACAGGTGCAGGCCGGGCGGCGACCCCACGCCTGGGATCATCGGGCACGGATCCAAGAAGGCCGTACGTCACACAGATGCCACACATGGCAAATGGGGGCAACTAGTAGCCCTGATAATTCCAGGCGTGGCTTTATTATACATATACATTGTTCCGGCTTGGACCAACTCTGTATATACCATACCTGCGGGATCCCTCTGGAATCCACTGTATAGACACCCCTACTGCACCCCTACTTCACCCCTACTACACCCCTACTTCACCCCTACTGCACCCCTACTTCACCCCTACTGCACCCCTACTTCACCCCTACTACATCACTACTACACCCCTACTTCACCCCTACTACACCCCTACTGCACCACTACTACAATGCTACTACACCCCTACTACATCACTACTTCACCCCTACTTCACCCCTACTGCACCCCTACTACATCACTACTACACCCCTACTTCACCCCTACTACACCCCTACTGCACCACTACTACAATGCTACTACACCCCTACTACATCACTACTTCACCCCTACTTCACCCCTACTACACCCCTACTTCACCCCTACTACACCCCTACTACATCACTACTACACTCCTACTACACCACTACTACAATGCTACTTTGTAGACACCACTACTACACCCCTGCTACAATGCTACTACACTGCTAATACATAGATACCACTACTACATAGACACCATCACTACAATGCTACTACAGACACAGCTACTACCCCCTTCTACATAGACATCCCTACTACGCTACTACACAGACACTGCTACTATCCCCTTCTACATAGACATCGCTACTACATAGACAACCCTACTACAATGCTACTACCAGACACCGCTACTACCCTCTTTCTACATAGAAATCACTACTACACCCCTACTACAATGCTACTACCAGACACCGCTACTACCCTCTTTCTACATAGAAATCACTACTACACCCCTACTACAATGCTACTACACACACAGCTACTACCCCCATCTACATAGGCATCACTACTACATAGACAACCCTACTACAATGCTACTACACAGACACCGCTACTACCTTCTTTCTACATAGAAATCCCTACTACATCACTACTATACCGCTACTACCCCCTTCTACATAGACATACCTTTCTACAATGCTACTACACCCCTACTACAATGCCACTACACAGACACAGCTACTACCCCCTTCTACATAGGCATCCCTACTACATAGACAACCATACTACCCTCTTTCTACATAGAAATCCCTACTACATCACTACTATACCGCTACTACCCCCTTCTACATAGACATCCCTTTCTACAATGCTGCTACACCCCTACTACAATGCTACTACACAGACACCGCTACTACCCCCTTCTACATAGACATCCCTACTACACCGCTACTACAGTGATCTCCACCAGCTCCCAGGTCCCACGCTGAATGGCTGCCCTGTGGAATTGTGAACACGGGAGGTCAAATTATTTTTTGCATTTTCTGAATGAATGCAAGGCATTCTCTGATTTGACAAGGTGGAGAGGCGGCGCAGTGATGTCACACTCTCTGCCTCGTCCAATCAGACTGCTTTTCATGCATTCTGAAAATGCAAAACCTTCTCTGAATTTCACGTGTGCGGCGCGGCCGACCTCCTGTGTCCACAATGCCGCAGGGCAGCCATTCAGTGTGGGACCTGGGAGCCGCTGGAGATCACCGTAGTAGCGGTGTAGTAAGGAAGTAGTACAGGTGTCTATACATCGATTTCCAGCGTCTAGAGGGTCTCGCAGGTCTGGAATATACAGAGTTGGTCGGGGCCGATACAATGTAAACCTATAAAAAATCTCCATACCTGAAATTCTTCTTTTAAAGAGTAACTCCACTTTTGTTGAAGTTTTTTTCACTTGCTATTTGTAGTATGGAGGATGAAGACCAGGAGCAGATCTGTGGAGCTGCTCCGTCCTTCCTGTGTCCGTCTGTCGGGGTTTCCTCCCAAAATCCTCAGAGAAATATGATACAAACTCTCCAGCATTGGTTGTCATTCTCCGGGGTGCAGCCGCTGCAATGAGGTTCTGATGGGTGTAAAAAGTCCAATTTCCCATATTAAATATTATTCAATTTTCTCCACCTGACCTTAAAAGCCAAATTTCTTCATATAATATTCAACAGGCCCATCTCCTTCTTTTATTTTATTTTCATTTCCTTATTTATTTATTTTTTCCTTCTTATTTTTCTATTCTTTTTTTCCTTTTTTCCATTCTTCTATATATTTAATCATGCTCCTTCTTCTATTTTCTCTTCTTCTTTTTTTTCTCTTCTTCTTTTTTTTTTCTTCTTTTTTTTTATTTATCTTTCTTTCTTTCTTTCTTTCTTTCTTTTTCTTTCTTTCTTCTCTTTCTTTCTTTTTCTTTCTTCTCTTTCTTTCTTTTTTTCTTTTTCTTCTTTCTTTCTTTCTTTATTTCTTTCTTTTCTTTCTTTCATTCTTTTTCTTTCTTCTCTTTCTTTCTTCTCTTTCTTTTTCTTTCTTTCTTCTCTTTCTTTTCTTCTTTCTTCTCTTTCTTTCTCTCTTCTCTTCTTTCCTCCATTTCTTCTTTCTTTCTTTCCTCCCTCTTTTCTTCTCTTTCCTTCTTCTCTTTCCTTCTTCTCTTTCCTTCCTCTCTTTTCTTCTCTCTCTTTCCTTCTCTTTTCCTTCCTCTCTTTTCTTCTCTCTCTTTCCTTCCTCTCTTTTCTTCTCTCTCTTTCCTTCCTCTCTTTCCTTCCTCTCTTTTCTTCTCTCTCTTTCCTTCCTCTCTTTTCTTCTCTCTCTTTCCTTCCTCTCTTTTCTTCTCTCTCTCTTTCCTTCCTCTCTTTTCTTCTCTCTCTTTTCTTTTCTTTTCTTCTCTCTTTTTCTTTTCTTCTCTCTTTTCTTTTCTTCTCTCTTTTCTTTTCTTCTCTCTTTTCTTTTCTTCTCTCTTTTCTTTTCTTCTCTCTTTTTCTTTTCTTTTCTTCTCTCTTTTTCTTTTTCTTCTCTCTCTTTTTTTCTTTTTCTTTTTCTTCTCTCTTTTCTTTTTCTTCTCTCTCTGCACTTGCAATTCAATTTTAGTATTTTTCATGGTAATCTATCTTTACCTCCATGGGTATATTACTAAATCTATTTAGGGCACCTATGGGCTTTACTGTATGTTTCTAGTTGTGTTTTTGTTGTTTTTCTTAGAAATTTACAAAGATTTTAAAATCTCAATAAAAAGATATATATATATTCTATTCAGTTACATAAGACTCACATATTTCAGTTTTGTTTTTTTGTCATTCTTCTCATTCTTCTCATTCATTCTCCAGCAGAAATGAAATCCTTGGTTCTCTCTGATTGACAAGAGAGGCGGTTATATAATCCGGCCAGTCATGTAAGACGCTGGAGACGAGGGCGCAGGGCGGGTGGGGGAGGGGGGGGGGACTCCTCGGGAACAATGGCGGAGACTCGGGTTCCATTGTATCCAATCCCCGGATAGTATTACTGTCACGGCATAACATATCCCTTGTTTACTTCCTGTCGGAGCTCTGGGGGGGGGGGGGGGGGGGGGGGGGGGGGGGGGTCACTCACACTTCTATTAACCCCTTCCCGACCGTGTCCAGTACATGTACGGCGGCTCTCCTGTGGAGAATCGCGTACCTGTACGTCATCCATGTCCTGGTCGGGGCCTACAAACACGCGTTCCGCCAGCGATCCGCTGTGATCGGGGGAGAAGCAGAACGACGGTCTTCCTATGTAAACGAGGCAGATCGTCGTTCTGTGAGAAGTTATCGCGTCTACAATCAATATACACTTATTGGGATTTTTTTTGCCTGCATTCCCTATATCTGATCTCCCAGGACTCTGCATTCACTATATCTGATCTCCCCAGGACTCTGCATTCACTATATCTGATCTCCCAGGACTCTGCATTCACTATATCTGATCTCCCCAGGACTCTGCATTCACTATATCTGATCTCCCCAGGACTCTGCATTCACTATATCTCCCCAGGACTCTGCAATCACTATATCTGATCCCCCAGGGCTCTGCATTCACTATATCTGATGTCCCCAGGACTCTGCATTCACTATATCTGATCCCCCCAGGACTCTGCATTCACTATATCTGATCTCCCCAGGACTCTGCATTCACTATATCTGATCTCCCCAGGACTCTGCATTCACTATATCTGATCTCCCCAGGACTCTGCATTCACTATATCTGATCTCCCCCAGGACTCTGCATTCACTATATCTCCCCAGGACTCTGCACTCACTATATCTGATCCCCCCAGGGCTCTGCATTCACTATATCTGATGTCCCCAGGTCTCTGCATTCACTATATCTGATCCCCCAGGACTCTGCATTCACTATATCTGATCTCCCCAGGACTCTGCATTCACTATATCTGATCTCCCCAGGACTCTGCATTCACTATATCTGATCTCCCCAGGACTCTGCATTCACTATATCTGATCTCCCCAGGACTCTGCATTCACTATATCTGATCTCCCAGGACTCTGCATTCACTATATCTGATCTCCCAGGACTCTGCACTCACTATATCTGATCTCCCCAGGACTCTGCATTCACTATATCTGATCTCCCCAGGACTCTGCATTCACTATATCTGATCTCCCCAGGACTCTGCATTCACTATATCTGATCTCCCCAGGACTCTGCATTCACTATATCTGCTCTCCCAGGACTCTGCATTCACTATATCTCATCTCCCAGGACTCTGCACTCACTATATCTGATCCCCCCAGGACTCTGCACTTACTATATCTGATCTCCCAGGACTCTGCATTCACTATATCTGATCTCCCCAGGACTCTGCATTCACTATATCTGATCTCCCAGGACTCTGCATTCACTATATCTGATCTCCCCCAGGACTCTGCATTCACTATATCTGACCTCCCCAGGACTCTGCACTCACTATATCTGATCTCCCCAGGACTCTGCATTCACTATATCTGATCTCCCCAGGACTCTGCATTCACTATATCTGATCTCCCCAGGACTCTGCATTCACTATATCTGATCTCCCCAGGACTCTGCACTCACTATATCTGATCTCCCCAGGACTCTGCATTCACTATATCTGATCCCCCCAGGACTCTGCACTTACTATATCTGATCTCCCCAGGACTCTGCACTCACTATATCTGATCCCCCCAGGACTCTGCACTTACTATATCTGATCTCCCCAGGACTCTGCATTCACTATATCTGATCTCCCCAGGACTCTGCATTCACTATATCTGATCTCCCCAGGACTCTGCATTCACTATATATGATCTCCCCAGGACTCTGCATTCACTATATCTGACCTCCCCAGGACTCTGCAGTCACTATATCTGATCTCCCAGGACTCTGCATTCACTATATCTGCTCTCCCCAGGACTCTGCATTCACTATATCTGATCTCCCCAGGACTCTGCACTCACTATATCTGATCTCCCAGGACTCTGCATTCACTATATCTGATCTCCCAGGACTCTGCATTCACTATATCTCATCTCCCCAGGACTCTGCATTCACTATATCGGATCTCCCCAGGACTCTGCATTCACTATATCTGGTCCCCCCAGGACTCTGCATTCACTATATCTGGTCTCCCCAGGACTCTGCACTCACTATATCTGCTCTCCCAGGACTCTGCACTCACTATATCTGATCTCCCCAGGACTCTGCACTCACTATATCTGCTCTCCCCAGGACTCTGCACTCACTATATCTGATCTCCCCAGGACTCTGCATTCACTATATCTGATCTCCCCAGGACTCTGCATTCACTATATCTGATCTCCCCAGGACTCTGCATTCACTATATCTGCTCTCCCCAGGACTCTGCATTCACTATATCTGATCTCCCCAGGACTCTGCATTCACTATATCTGATCTCCCCAGGACTCTGCATTCACTATATCTGATCTCCCCAGGACTCTGCATTCACTATATCTGATCTCCCCAGGACTCTGCATTCACTATATCTGCTCTCCCCTGGACTCTGCACTCACTATATCTGATCTCCCCAGGACTCTGCATTCACTATATCTGATCCCCCAGGACTCTGCATTCACTATATCTGATCTCCCCAGGGATCTGCATTCACTATATCTGATCTCCCAGGACTCTGCATTCACTATATCTGATCCCCCCAGGACTCTGCATTTACTATATCTGGTCCCCCCAGGAGACCAAGGTGTAATGGGGGGGGGGTGATTATTTTTGCAGGATGACAACCCCATGACCTTCATGTTATTGGCCCCATAGGGACCCCCGATGTGCAAATACACCATGAATGGGGGTCATTCTTCTCCAGTAGAGTCTTTGATCTTCTGAGCCCAAATGACGATGAAAATTGCCCCTCATTAAACCCCTGGAGTGGTCACCCGGGCGCCCCCCCCCGCCCCCAGTCACAGCGGCATTGAGGAGGTCGGTGGCCCATCGCCGCCTCCACTTCATTGAGCTGATGGAAGACAAAACCTCGATTGTCTGGGAACTCCCCGCCGGCTTCATTAGCTGTGTTGTGTAGTCTTGTGTGAGGACCAAGGTTGGGGGTGGGGGGGGTCCTCCATCACTCAATGGGGGCGATTGTCCAATGTGTGGTGAAGACGTATTGGCTCAGTGACCAGTCCCAGACAGTGGCCGACTCTTCGCGGCTCCTCAGATGGTTTGTAAACACTCGGAGGTCATGTGTTGGCTGTGCGTCGGGTGAGGATCGATGGTCGGTGCCGATACATTGTATCCAAGATGGAGGATCACCAACATCCTCCCAATCTCCTCGTATCGTTTTCATGATTGTCAGGTGTATTGCCAGCGTTGGGCCAATCCTGATCAGATTTGGATTATAAACCCGACCACCTGGACCAATCCAGTTCTGTATGGAAGGGCCACTGGCTTGGATAAACCTGCAAGCCAGGCCTTCTCATCCAACATCAGTGCCTGACCTCACAAATGCTCTTCTGGAAGAATGGTCCAACATTCCCATAGACACCCTCCTAATCCTTGTGGACGGCCTTCCCAGAAGAGTTAAAGCTGTTATAGCTGCCAAGGGCGGGGCCAACTCAATATTGAACCCTCTGGACTAAGACTGTGATGTCATCAAAGTTCATGTGCGTGTAAAGGCCGGCGTCCCAATACTTTTGGTAATATAGTGTGTAGGAACCCGACGTTAAGGAAGAGTGGTGGGGAAGTCAGTTGAACCCACACCGCCCAATTTTATGAAATGGGAAGTAATGACAGCTATTAGCAAAAGTATGTTGGCATAGGACACGCCCCCTTAAAGGACGACTATGGGGGGGGGGGGGGGGGTTGTTTTTTACCATTTACTATTCCTTTATCCTGGTTTTGAAATGTACAAATGTAGCAATATAAAATGCATTATTTATCTATATAGATCAGAGCAGCATGAGGGACACTTGGGGCGGACGGAGGGGACACTTGGGGCGGGCAGAGGGGACACTTGGGGCGGACGGAGGGACCACTTGGGGCGGGCGGACGGAGGGGACACTTGGGGCAGATGGAGGGGACACTTGGGGCGGCGGGGGGGTCGGGCGGGCGGAGGGGGACATCTGGGGCGGCGGGCGGACGGGCCACCTGGGGCCAGGGGCGGAGGGGTGGGGGGGACACTTGGGGGGGCGGGCGGGGACGGGCCACCTGGGGCGGGCGGACGGGCCACCTGGGGCGGGCGGATGGAGGGGACACTTGGGGTGGACGGAGGGGACACTTGGGGCAGGCGGGCGGAGGGGGGGGGGGGGGGGGGTGACCTTGGGGCGGGGCGGAGGGGACACTTGGGGTGGGCGGACGGGGGGAGGGAGGGGGACACTTGGGGGGGCGGACGGAGGGGGACACTTGGGGCGGGCGGGCGGGGGGGACACCTGGGGCGGACGGACGGAGGGGGACACTGGGCGGGCGGGCGGAGGGACACTTGGGGCGGAGGGGACACTTGGGGCGGGGGGGGGACGGAGGGACGGAGGGGACACCTGGGGCGGGCGGAGGGAGGGGGACAGCTCGGGGGGCGGGCGGAGGGGACACTCGGGGCGGGACGGAGGGGACACTTGGGGCGGGCAGGAGGGGGGGCGGACCGGGGGGGCGGAGGGGACACCTGGGGCGGAAGACGGAGGGGACACTAGGGGCGGAGGGGGGACACTTGGGGCGGGCGGAGTGAGGGGTGGACAAGTGAGGGCGAGGGGGGACAGTCTTGGGCGGAGGGACGGAGGGGGACACTTGGGGCGGACGGACGGAGGGGAAAGTCGGTCAGGGGGCGGGACACTTGGGGCAGGACGGACCGGGGAAGGGACACTTGGGGCGGACGGATGAGGGGGACAGTCGGGGCGGACGGGGACGGGGACTGAGAAAAAGGAGCGGCCGGACACTTGGGGACGGGGGCGGACGGAGGGGGACTCTTGGGCGGCGGACGGAGGGGGGGGGCACGGACGGGGAGGGGGACAGTCGGGGCGGACGGACTCGACGGAGGGGGACAGTCGGGGCGAGGGGCGGACACTGTCGGGGCACGGACGGAGGGGGACAACTCGGGGCGGAACGGACGGAGGGGAACACCAAAACACCAAATAACGGACGACGGAAGGGGACAGTCGGGACAGACGGACTTCCCACCCGGGAGGGGACAATTTGGGGCGGCACGGCGAGGGGGGAGGGAGGGGGACCACTCGGGGCACGGAGGGAGTGGACACTCGGGGCGGACGGACGGAGGGGAAAGCCACTTGGGGCGGACGGAGGGGGACTAAAGGACGGAAGGGGGACACTCGGGTGCGGGGACCACAACAAAACGGGGGAGGGGGGGGACACTCGGGTGCGGAAAAACGGTCACAAGATAGCGGGCAATAAAAAAAAAAAAACTGGGGCGGCACGGACGGGGGGGACACTTGGGTGGGGAAAAACGGGGACGGAAGGGGAACACTTGGGGCAAACGGCGAAGGGGACATCGGAGGGGACACTGGGGCAGGCACGGAGGGGGACACTTGGGGCGGGCGGAGGGGACACTTGGGGGAGCGGACGGATGGACGGAGGGGACACTTGGGGGTCCGCGGACGGAGGGGGGACACTTGGGCGGACGGAGGGGGGGACACTTGGGGCGGACGGACGGAGGGAGGGGACACGGAGGGGGGGGACTGGGGCAGGCAGACGGAGGGGACACTAGGGGCGGAGGGGACACTTGGGGCGGGCGGAGGGAGGGGACACCTGGGGCAGGCAGACGGAGGGGACACTAGGGGCGGAGGGGACATTTGGGGCGGAGGGGACACTTGGGGCGGACGGAGGGGACACCTGGGGCGGAGGGACACTTGGGGCGGAGGGACACTTGGGGCGGACGGAGGGGACACTTGGGGCGGGCGGAGGGAGGGGACACCTGGGGCAGGCGGACGGAGGGCACACTTGGGGCGGGCGGAGGGGACACCTGGGGCGGAGGGACACCTGGGGCGGAGGGACACTTGGGGTGGACGGAGGGTACACTTGGGGCGGGCGGAGGGAGGGGACACTTGGGGCGGACGGAGGGGACACTTGGGGCGGGCGGAGGGGACATTTGGGGCGGGCTGAGGGGACACTTGGGGCGGGCGGAGGGAGGGGACACCTGGGGCAGGCGGACGGAGGGGACACTTGGGGTGCGGGCGGAGGGGGACACTTGGGGCGGGCGGAGGGGGACACCTGGGGCGGAGGGGGGGGACACTTGGGGTGGACGGAGGGTACACTTGGGGCGGGCGGAGGGAGGGGACACTTGGGGCGGGCGGACGGGCGGAGGGGGACACCTGGGGCGGACGAAGGGGACACTTGGAGGGGACTTTGGGGCGGGCGGAGGGGACACTTGGGGCGGGCGGGGGGAGGGGACACCTGGGGCAGGCGGACGGAGGGGACACTTGGGCGGGGCGGAGGGGGACACTGGGGCAGAGGGGGACACTTTGGGGTGGACGGAGGGTACACTTGGGGCGGGCGGAGGGAGGGGACACTTGGGTAGTGGACAACTGGACGGAGGGGGACACTTGGGGCGGGGATCGGACGGAGGGGGACACTTGGGGCGGACGGACGGAGGGGACACTTGGGGCGGGCGGAGGGGGACACTTGGGGCGGACGGAGGGGACACTTGGGGCGGGAGGGGACACATGGTGGGCGGACGGAGGGGGACACTTGGGGCGGACGGAGGGGGGACACTTGGGGCGGACGGAGGGTACACTTGGGGCGGGCGGACGGAGGGGGACACTTGGGGCGGGCGGACGGAGGGGTACACTTGGGGCGGGCGGACGGAGGGGACACTTGGGGGGCGGACGGAGGGGACACCTGGGGCGGACGAAGGGGACACTTGGGGCGGACGGAGGGTACACTTGGGGTGGGCGGAGGGAGGGGGACACTTGGGGGCGGGCGGAGGGGACACTTGGAGGGGACATTTGGGGCGGGGCGGACGGAGGGGACACTGGGGCGGGGATGAGGGGACAGGGGGGCGGACGGGGGGGACACTTGGGGCAGGAGGACACGGGGCGGAGGGGATACACTTGGGGCGGACGGACGGAGAGGGGACACTTGGGGGGGTTACGGACGGAGGGGACACTTGGGGCGGGACGGAGGGGACACTTGGGGCGGAGCGGACGCGGGGACACTGGGGGGACGGAGGGGACACTTGGGGCGGACGGTGGGGACACTTGGGGCGGACGGAGGGGACACTTGGGGCGGACGGAGGGAGTACTCTGGGGACGGAGGAGGGGGGACACTTGGGGCGGACGGACGGAGGGGACACTTGGGGCGGACGGAGGGGACACTTGGGGCGGACGGACGGTGGGGACACTTGGGGCGGGCGGACGGTGGGGACACTTGGGGCGGGCGGACGGAGGGGACACTTGGGGCGGACGGACGGAGGGGACACTTGGGGCGGGCGGAGGGACTTTGGGGGGACAGTTGGGAGCTCTGGTTGAACCCCTAGGCCTCTATGGTCAGTTGAAGACTGTGGTGTTTCTATGGATTTCAGGGCTCAGCTGCTGGGAAATGATGTACAATCTTCAGTGCAGGCGCCTGCACAGAGTCCTGACATTGTGATCTTCTCTATTCTGATGATTCATATTCTCCCTCCAGCACACATGAAGGTTCCTTTTTTTAGGTGGCGGGTTCTATTTATCGGGTGATAATTGGCACGTTGTGGGTGTTCCTCGGCTGTCCTACTTCTTGTAGATTAAATTGTTAGATGATTAAGAAATATTAATGAGGGATTCTCCATGTCCCGGACACCTCCCCCCCCCTCCACCCAATCAGATCCAATCAATGCTAATCACCCGCTGGAAGGACCTGCAACCATCAATGGCAGAGCGGAGGAGAAAGAAATGGATCTGATACTGGGGGGGCTATGGGGATTGGAAAGGATACTGGGGGGCTATGGGGATTGGAAAGGATACTGGGGGGGGGGGCTATGGGGATTGGATAGGATACTGGGGGGGGGGCTATGGGGACCGGATATGATACTGGGGGGGGGGGCTATGGGGACTGGATCTGTTACTGGGGGGGGGGGGGGTCTGAATCTGATACTGGGGGGGCTATGGGGATTGGATCTGATACTGGGGGGCTATGGGGATTGGATTCGGATACTGGGGGGGCTATGGGATTGGATCTGATACTGGAGGGGGGCTATGGGAACCGGATCTGTTACTGGGGGGGGGGGGGGGGGTATGGGAACCGGATACCTGATACTGGAGGGGCTATGGGGACCGGACCTGTGATACTGGGGGGCTAGCGGGGACCAGGGATTTGGATATGTCTGGGGGGGGGGGCTGGGGGCTATGGGGACCGGATCTGATACTGGGGGCTATGGGGACCAGATTTGGTAAGAACGGGGCTGGGGGGGGGGGTGCTATGGGGGATTGGATTGAATACTGGGGGCTATGGGGACGGATCTGATTAGTGCTGGGGGCTGTCTGATACTGGGGGGCTATACTATCTGGGGGCCATTGGGGGGGGGGGGCCCTATGGGGGATTGGGGGGGCTATATGGGCTACCGAACTGGGGGGCAGGCTATGGGGATCTGATCTGGAGGGGGGCTATGGGGATTGGATCTGATACTGGGGGGGGGCTATGGGATATTGGATCTGATACTGGGGGGGGGGGGAGGGGTTATGGGAAAACGGACCTGCTACTGGATGGAGACCGGATCTGATACTGGGGGGGCTGTATGGGGACCGGATCTGTTACTGGGGGGGGGGCTATGGGGATTGGATCTGATACTGGGGGGGGGCTATGGGGATTGGATTTGATACTGGGGGGGGGGGGGGGTGCTATGGGGATTGGGGATACTGGGGGCTATGGGGACCGGATTGATACTGGGGGGACTATGGGGATTGGATCTGATACTGGGGGGGGGGGGGGGTTATGGGGGGCCGGATCTGATATGGTGGGCTATGGGGACCGGATAATCTGATAAATGGGGGGCTATGGAGACGGATACTGGGGGGCGCTATGGGGGACCGGATTGATAGACTGGGGATTAAATGGGGATATGTGATACTGGGGGGCTATGGGGACCATCTGATACTGGGGGGGCTATGGGGACTGGATCTGTTACTGGGATGCTATGGGGACCAGATTTGGTACTGGGGGGGCTATGGGGACCGGATCTGCGACTGGGGGGCTGGATCTGATACTGGGGGGGTTATGGGGACCGGATCTGATAATGGGGGACTATAGGCACCAGGTCAGTGATTTATGAAGAGAAGGGAATTCAGAGTTATTGTGAAATCTGCATTTCCTCAAAAAGTGCCAAAAAAAATTATTTTTTTTATTTTCATTTTTAGTCTCTTAAAATTTGCAGCTTTCATTAAAATATTCCCGCTGATTCTGTTCTCATTCAGTCACTTCCTGTTACTGGGTGACAACCAGGGCAGCCACTAGAAATTTTTGGGCCCCTTACACAGCTTTAGGCCTGGGCCTGACCACTAACATTCCCCAGGGCCCGCCCACTGCCCGCCCCACCGAGTCCTTCAGTGCGCCCACTTTTGTTTTAACATAACACTCTTCTTACAACTTGCTATATGAAAATAAATCCAATACATTAAAAGAGATATACCCAGCAAAGAAACATCCCAACCCAGCAAAGAGACATCCCAACCCAGCAAAGAGATATCCCAACCCAGCAAAGAGATATCCCAACCCAGCAAAGAGATATCCCAACCCAGCAAAGAGATATCCCAACCCAGCAAAGAGATATCCCAACCCAGCAAAGAGACGGCCCAACCCAGTGACGAGACGGACCCATATATTCAGCAAAGAGACGGCCCAACCCAGCAAAGAGACGGCCCAACCCAGCAAAGAGACGGCCCAACCCAGCAAAGAGACGGCCCAACCCAGCAAAGAGACGGCCCAACCCAGCAAAGAGACGGCCCAACCCAGCAAAGAGACAGTCCAATCCAGCAAAAAGAAATTTCAATCAGGCAAGGAGACATCCCAACCCAGCATAGAGACATCCAAATTCAGCAAAGAGACGGACCCATATATTCAGGAAAGAGACATCCTCATATATTCAGCAAAGGGACATCCCAATCCAGCTAAGAGATGGTCCAGTCCAACAGTTTTTATATTAGCTGCACACATGCGGTCATCGGCTGTATTTGGGTATTTGTGTTAAAATGAAATCCGCTTCTGAAAATCTCTCCGAATTCTTCTTCCCATCGGAGCCGACATTTTAATAACTGATGTCGCGGTGAGAAGACGAGACGTTCGGCGTCCGGTTACAGAGACCTGCTGAAATATTAAGTGACCCGAGTGGCACTATATACATATTTCATGTTCTGTCGGCACACGCTGAGTAATGTGTCCGTCTAACACACAGGTATTCCTTACCATTCATAGGGATCACTGAACCCCCCCTCCCCCCCCAACTTCATCTGGTTTTGTCTCTCAGAGAGCAGCGCCATCTTTGTTCAGGCATCATTCGGGGTCAGTGGGAGGACCTGGGGCCTAGTCATAGCCGAGTGTCACATAATTGTGAAGTGAAAGGAAAATGATAAAAGTGTGGGGGGGGGGGCATTTGTATGGCGCCCCCCGGAGTCAATACTTTGTAGAACCCCTTTCTCTACAAGTCTTTTTGGGGGTGTCTCTACCAGCTTTGCCCATCTAGAGAGGACATTTCTGCCCATTCTTCTTCTTTGTAAAATATCTCAATCTCTGTCAGATTGGATGGAGAGCGTCTGTGACCAGCAATTTTCAAGTTTGGCCACAGATTCTCAATGGGATTTAGGTCTGGACTGTGACTGGGCCATTCTAACACATGGATATGCTTTGATCTAAACCATTCCATTGTAGCTCTGGCTGTATGTATTCAGCCACTGTAGCGGTATTCGGCTGCTCGCGGTGCGGTTTTACACCCCGCGAGCGGCCGAAAAAAGGGTTACAGACCCCCCGCAGAGCGCCGCCATAGCGTCGCTTTGCGCCGGTATTACCGCGGTGTCCCATTCAAATCAATGGGTAGGAGCGGTGAATACACGGCTCCTATACCGCTCCAAAGATGCTGCTAGCAGGACTTTTTTTTTTTACCATCCTGCTAGCGCACCGCTCCAGTGTGAAAGCCCGCCGGCTTTTACACTGGAGTGAATGGGGCCGGATTTTTTCAGGCGGTGTACAGGCGCTATTTTTTAGCGCTGTACCGCCTGAAAAACGCCCCAGTGTGAAAGGGGCCTAACAGGTTTTCTTCTAAGATTGTCCTGTATTTGTCTTCATCCATCTTTCCATCAACTCTGACCAGCTTCCCTGTCCCTGCTGAAGAAAAGCATCCCCACCACATGATGCTGCCACCACCATGTCTCACAGTGGGGATGGTGTGTTCAGGGGGATGGGCAGTGTTAGTTTTTCCCCACACATAGCGTTTTGCTTTTAGGCCAAAAGTTCAATTTTGGTCTCATTTTGTCAGGGCTGGGCAGCCCTTCCTTCTCTTAGCTGGCCGGGGGGGGGGGGGGGGGGGAGGGGGCGCATTGTATATAGGGGGGGGGGGGTGTCATATTGTATATGGGGGGGGGGGGATGTCACATTGTATATAGGGGAGGGGGGAGATGTCACATTGTATATAGGGGGGGGGATGCCACATTGTATATATGGGGGGGGATGCCACATTGTATATATGGGGGGGGGGATGTCACATTGTATATAGGGGGGGGGATTGTCTGACACATTGTATATAGGGGGGGATGTCACATTGTATATATGGGGGGGGTGTCACATTGTATATAGGGGAGGGGGATTGTCTGACGCATTGTATATAGGGGAGGGGGATTGTCTGACGCATTGTATATAGGGGGGGGAGATGTCACATTATATATAGGGGGGGATGTCACATTGTATATAGGGGGAGGGGGATTGCCTGACACATTGTATATGGGGGGAGGAGATGTCACATTGTATATGGGGGGGGATGTCACATTGTATATAGGGGGAGGGGGATTGTCTGACACATTGTATATAGGGGAGGATGTCACATTGTATATATGGGGGGGAGATGTCACATTGTATATAGCGGAGGATGTCACATTGTATATATGGGGGGGAGATGTCACATTGTATATGGGGGGGGATGTCACATTGTATATGGGGGGGGGGGGAGATGTCATATTGTATATAGGGGGGATTGTCTGACACATTGTATATAGGGGGGGGGAGATGTCACATTGTATATATGGGGGGGGGGGGATGTCACATTGTATATATGGGGGGGGGAGATGTCACATTGTATATATGGGGGGGGGAGGGAGATGTCACATTGTATATATGGGGGGGGGGAGATGTCACATTGTGTATATGGGGGGGAAGATGTCACATTGTATATGGGGGGGAGATGTCACATTGTATATATGGGGGGGGGAGATGTCACATTGTATATAAGGGGGGGGGGGAGATGTCATATTGTATATAGGGGGGATTGTCTGACACGTTGTATATAGGGGGGGGAGATGTCACATTGTATATAGGGGGGGGGGAGATGTCACATTGTATATAAGGGGGGGGGAGATGTCACATTGTATATGGGGGGGGGGGGGAGATGTCACATTGTATATATGGGGGGGGGAGATGTCACATTGTATATAGGGGGGGAAGATGTCACATTGTATATAGGGGGGGGAGATGTCACATTGTCTATATGGGGGGGGGGAGATGTCACATTGTATATAGGGGGGGGGGAGATGTCACATTGTCTATATAGGGGGGGGAGATGTCACATTGTCTATATAGGGGGGGAGATGTCACATTGTATATAGGGGGGGGGAGATGTCACATTGTATATATGGGGGGGGGGAGATGTCACATTGTCTATATGGGGGGGGGGATATGTCACATTGTATATGGGGGGGGAGATGTCACATTGTCTATATGGGGGGGATGTCACATTGTATATAGGGGGGGGGGAGATGTCACATTGTATATGGGGGGGGGGGAGATGTCACATTGTATATATGGGGGGGGGATGTCACATTGTATATAGGGGGGGGATGTCACATTGTATATATGGGGGGGGGGGGGATGTCACATTGTATATGGGGGGGGGAGATGTCACATTGTATATGGGGGGGGAGATGTCACATTGTATATGGGGGGGGGAGATGTCACATTGTATATGGGGGGGGGATGTCACATTGTATATAGGGGGGGAGATGTCACATTGTATATGGGGGGGGAGAATGTCACATTGTATATATGGGGGGGGAAGATGTCACATTGTATATAGGGGGGGGGAGATGTCACATTGTATATGGGGGGGGGAGATGTCACATTGTATATATGGGGGGGGAGATGTCACATTGTATATGGGGGGGAGATGTCACATTGTATATTGGGGGGGAGATGTCACATTGTATATGGGGGGGGGAGATGACACATTGTATATGGGGGGGGGAGATGTCACATTGTATATATGGGGGGGGAGATGTCACATTGTATATGGGGGGGGGAGAGATGTCCACATTGTATTATATGGGGGGGAGATGTCACATTGTATATAGGGGGGGGGGATGTCACATTGTATATAGGGGGGGGGATGTCACATTGTATATAGGGTGTGTCACATTGTATATGGGGGGGGGAGATGTCTCATTGTATATGGGGGGGGGAGATGTCACATTGTATATGGGGGGGGGATGTCACACAGATGTCACATTGTATATAGGGGGAGATGTCACATTGTATATATGGGGGGGGGGGAGGATGTCACATTGTATATATGGGGGGGGAGATATATTAGGGGGTGGGGGGGTAAGGGTGGAGAGGAGATGGGAGGGGGGGAGATGTGGAGTAGGAGGGGGGGGAGGTGAGATGAGGTGAGATTGGGAGGGGGAGGGCGATGGACGAGGATGGAGGGAGGAGGAGAGGGAGACTGGGAGGGAGGGCATGAGGCGAGGGCTGAGGGGAGCGGGAGGTGGGGAGGCGGCTGAGGGGGCAGAGGAGTGGGAGTGGAGATGGGAGAGGGGGGTGAGGAGAGGAGAGAGGGGGGGAGGGAGGGAGGGCGGGGGGGAGTGAGGGGGGGGGGAGATGGGGGGGAGGGGGGGAGATGGGAGGGGATAGGTGTAGGGGGAGGGGCAGATGGGGAGGGGGGGGGCGGAGATGGAAAGAGACGTGGAAAGGGCGGTGGAAGGGGGAGAGGGGGGGAGAGAGATGTGCGGAGGGGGGGGAGGGGGGTAGGGGAGAGGGGGGGAGGCGAGAGTGGTAGCAGGAGGGGAGAGAGAAGATGTGGGACGATGGGATCGGAGAAGGAGGAGGGGAGAGTTGAGGGTGGGGGGGAGATGGAGGGGGGAGATAGGAGATGGCACATTGTAATATGGGCGTAGGAGTTGTCAACATTGATATGGTGTGGCGGAGATGTAACATTGTATATGGGGGGGGGGGCGGAGATGTCACATTGTATATGGGGGGGGGGGGGGAGATGTCACATTGTTATGGGGGGGGAGATGTCACATTGTATATAGGGGGAGGGGGGGGAGACGATGTCACATTGTCTAGGGGGGGAGCTTTGTCACATGGGGGGGGGGAGATGTCACTATTGTGTCATTTATGGGGGGGGAGGCCCACTGTATGTCACATTGTATATATGGGGGGGGGTGATGTCACATTCAAGCATATTGTAAGCAGTGGCTTGGGGGGAAGATTGTCACATTGTATATAGGGGGGGGGAGATGTCACATTGTATGTATGGTCCGGGGGGGGGAGGTGGGAGGGAGATGGGGGAGGCGGGGAGGGAGAGAGAAGGAGGGGGATATGGGGGGGGTAGATGGAGGGGAGGTGATGTTCACATTGTTTATATGGGGGGGGGATCGGGAGATGTCACATTGTAGGGCTGGGGGGGAGGGGGAGGGGAGAGGGGGGGTGGAGGGAGAGGGAGGGGGGGAGGGGCGGGGGAGGGGAGATGGAGATAGGGGGGGGAGGAGGTGAGGGGGAGTGGGTGGGGGAGGGAGATGGGAGGCGGGAGGGGGGGAGGAGGGGGGAGGGGCGGCGGAGATGGGAGGTGGGCGGAGGGATTGTCAGGAGGGGGGGGGAGATGGGGGAGGGGAGAGGGAGGGGAGGAGGGGGAAGAGGGAGGAGAGATGGGGAGAGGGAGATGGGGGGAGGGGAGGAGGGGGGGTGTGGGGAGCAGGAGAGGGGGAGGTGGGAGCCCATGACTGGCGGAGGGGAGGGGGTGGGGAGATACGGACATTGTTTATAGGGGGCTGATGTCACATTGTATATATGGGGGGGGATGTAACAATGTCTATATGGGGGGGGGGAGATGTCACATTGTATATGGGGGGGACGGGTCACTTGTATATGGGGGGGGAGATGTCAACATTGTATATGGGGGGGGGATGCCACATGTCATTGTATATGGGGAGGGATGTCCATTGTATAATGGGGGGGGGGATGGGGGGGGGGAGATGTCACATTGTATATGGGGGGGGAGATGTCACATTGTATATAGGGGGGGAGTGTCACATTGTATATATGGGGGGGGGATGTCACATTGTATATGGGGGGGGGGAGATGTCACATTGTATATATGGGGGGGGGAGATGTCACATTGTATATATGGGGGGGGGAGATGTCACATTGTATATGGGGGGGGGGAGATGTCACATTGTATATGGGGGGGGGAGATGTCACATTGTATATTGGGGGGGGGATCGGCTGCATTGTATTGGGAGGTGGAGGTCATATTGTAGTATGGGGCACTTGTCCCAAGCAGGTGCAGATGGAAACATTGGTACATGGATTGGTGGAGCTTGACAGAGTGTTCAAATGGGGCACTTGAGAGACTGTCCCCAGGCCTAAGGCTGTATATGGCCTCGGGGAGATGTCACAGTTGTCGAATATATGGGGGGGGGAATGATGTTCACATTGTATGGTTATTTAGAGGGGGGGGGGTGATGCCACTATTGTATACCGGGGGGGGGGGAGGCGGGGAGATGTCACATTGACCACGGAGGGGGACGATGTCACTTTGTATATATGGGGAGGCGGAGGGATGTCCCATTTGTATTTATGGAGAGGAGGAGAGGGACCACCTCATTTACCCTATAGGGGGGGGGAGGGGGGAGATGTCACTTTGTATATGGGTGGGGGAGATGTTACATTGTATATGGGGGGGGGAGATGTCACATTGTATATGGGGGGGGGAGATGTCTGCATTGTAAAGGGGTGGGAGATGTCAAATTGTATATATGGGGGGGGAGGAGATGTCATATTGTTATTATGGGGGGGGATATGGATGTCACATTGTATATGGGGGGGGGGAGGATGTCACCCATTGTATATGGGGGGGGAGATGTCACATTGTATATATGGGGGGGGAGATGTCATTGTATATGGGGGGGGGGGGAGATGTCACATTGTATATGGGGGGGGGAGATGTCACATT
>CM053035.1:4465826-4493326 GCA_028564925.1 Lithobates sylvaticus
AATACTTCTTCTATACCAAGTGTACCCCACTACTAGAGTTATACCCCCTACGCCCCATCCCTGTGCTCACTACTTGCTCTTCTACACCCCGTGTGCCCAATCCTTGTGTACCCTCGTCCTGGGCAAACTTCTAGTTCTTTGTCACTCTGGGTACTTTCATCCTGTGCCCACTACTACTTCACCACCACCACCCTGTGCGCCCCATCCCTATAATCTACACCTTGTGTACCCTCATCCTGGGCACATAACCTGTATTGGGTGCCCTGTGCCCACTACTTCTACATTCTCTGTGCCCAACATGTACCCCTTCCTGGGCCCACTACTCTTTACACTATGTGCCCAGTTTTAGGTCATTTGCACCTGCTTTGCCCACTTATACTACCCCGACTTCCAAATTCAGTATGCCCTCTCCATGCGCCCACTACTAATCATCTGAATCCAGTGTGCCCACAGCTCCTGTGTTTCTCTCTCTGCCTGAGCCTGCACCCCCTGTGTGCCCGCTACTCGCGCCCCCTGTGTGCCCGCTACTCGCGCCCCCTGTGTGCCCGCTACTCGCGCCCCCTGTGTGCCCGCTACTCGCGCCCCCTGTGTGCCCGCTACTCGCGCCCCCTGTGTGCCCGCTACTCGCACCACCTGAACCTTTATTCTGTGTACTCACCTGTCTCTGTGCCCTGTGTGCCCACCACTCCTGTACCCTGTGTGCCCACCACGCCTGTACCCTGTGTGCCCACCACGCCTGTACCCTGTGTGCCCACCTCGCCTGTACCCTGTGTGCCCACCACTCCTGTACCCTGTGTGCCCACCACTCACCTAAGCCTACACCCTGTGTTCCCACCACCTGAGACTGTCCCCTTTGTGCCCACTCTGTTTACACCTGTACCCTGTGTGCCCACCACTCCGGATCTTGCAGCTCCCCTGTGCCACTCCCCCTGGTCTCTGCAATCCTCATCCCACGTTGCGGCCTCTATGTATAGATGGCACATCATTGGTATAAACCCGCAGCATCCCAGCTTATCACCTCTCCTAAATCCCAGCACCATCTGTCACCCTGTCATTGGTGGAGCCCCCCATCCCCCCCCCCCTGTATTGCGTTGTTTGTAAACACTGTCTGGGGTCCCGGGCACACCTCTTTTCTCTGCATCCTCAATGACAGTTGGAGGATCCTGTGTAACCCGCAGACGTTGTGGTGATGACATTATTGCAGTCGGCCTGAGCTGTGCGTTGTGTGATGAATCTCTGAGATGAGGGATGCCGGATCCTGAGAGAGACGACAGAGAGACGACAGAGAGACGACAGAGAGAGACGACAGAGAGACGACAGAGAGAGAGACGAGAGAGAGACGGAGAGAGAGAGAGAGACGAGAGAGAGACGAGAGAGAGACGAGAGAGAGACGAGAGAGAGACGAGAGAGAGACGAGAGAGAGACGAGAGAGAGACGAGAGAGAGACGAGAGAGAGACGAGAGAGAGAGACGAGAGAGAGAGACGAGAGAGACGAGAGAGAGACGAGAGAGAGAGAGAGAGAGAGAGAGAGAGAGAGAGAGACGAGAGAGAGAGAGAGACGAGAGACCAGAGAGAGAGACGAGAGAGAGAGACGGGGAGACAGAGAGAGAGAGGGAGAACAGAGAGACAGAGAGAGAGAGAGGGGGAGGACAGAGAGAGAGAGAGGGGGAGGACAGAGAGAGAGAGAGAGAGGAGGAGAGGACAGAGAGAGAGAGAGGGGGGAGGACAGAGAGAGAGAGAGGGGGAGGACAGAGAGAGAGAGAGGGGGAGGACAGAGAGAGAGAGAGGGGTGAGGACAGAGAGAGAGAGAGGGGGAGGACAGAGAGAGGGGGAGGACAGAGAGAGGGGGAGGGGGGGAGGACAGAGGGAGAGGGGGAGGGACAGAGAGAGAGGGGGAGGACAGAGAGAGAGGGGGAGGACAGAGAGAGAGGGGGGGGAGGACAGAGAGAGAGAGAGAGAGGGGGAGGGAGGACAGAGAGAGAGGGGGAGGGAGGACAGAGAGAGAGGGGGAGGGAGGACAGAGAGAGGAGAGAGAGAGAGGGAGGGACAGAGAGAGAGAGGGACAGAAGAGAGAGAGAGAGAGAGAGAGACAAGAGAGAGAGAGAGAAGGGAGAGAGAGAGAGAGAGAGAGAGAGAGAGGGAGGACAGAGAGAGAGAGAGATGGAGGACAGAGAGAGAGAGAGAGAGAGAGAGAGAGAGGGAGGGACAGAGAGAGAGAGAGAGGGGAGGACAGAGAGGAGAGAGAGGGAGAGGACAGAGAGAGAGAGAGAGGGAGGACAGAGAGAGAGAGAGGGAAAGAGGACAGAGAGAGAGAGAGGAGGACAGAGACAGAGAGAGACAGAGAGGGAGACAGACAGAGAGAGGGAGGAGGGGGACAGAGAGAGAGAGAGAGAGGGAGGACAGAGAGAGAGAGAGAGAGAGGGAAGACAGAGAGAGAGAGAGGAGGGGACAGAGAGAGAGAGAGAGAGAGGGAGGACAGAGAGAGAGAGTGAGAGGGAGAGGGGACAGAGAGAGAGAGAGAGAGAGGAGGAGAGAGGAGAGAGGAGAGAGAGGAGAGAGAGGGAGAGAGAGAGAGAGGAGAGGGACACAGAGAGAGAGAGAGAGAGAGGGAGACAGGGAGAGAGAGAGAGAGAGGGAGGACAGAGAGAGAGAGAGAGAGGGGGAGGACAGAGAGAGAGAGAGAGAGAGAGGGAGGACAGAGAGAGAGAGAGAGAGAGAGGGAGGACAGAGAGAGAGAGGAGAGAGAGGGAGGACAGAGAGAGAGAGAGAGAGAGAGAGGAGGACAGGACAGAGAGAGAGAGAGAGAGGGAGGGAGGAGAGAGAGAGAGAGAGAGAGGGAGGACAGAGAGGGAGAGAGAGAGAGAGAGAGGAGAGAGAGAGAGAGAGAGAGAGAGAGAGAGACAGGGAGGACAGAGAGAGAGAGGTCAGAGAGAGAGAGAGAGAGGGAGGGACAGAGAGAGAGAGAGGGAGGACAGAGAGAGAGAGAGAGAGGGAGGAGAGAGAGAGAGAGAGAGAGAGGGGAGGACAGAGAGAGAGAGAGAGAGGGAGAGAGAGAGAGAGAGAGGGAGGGACAGAGAGAGAGAGAGAGAGGGAGGACAGAGAGAGAGAGAGAGAGGGGAGGACAGAGAGAGAGAGAGAGAGGACAGAGAGAGAGAGAGAGAGGAGAGAGAGAGAGAGAGGGGAGGACAGAGAGAGAGAGAGAGAGAGGGAGGACAGAGAGGGAGAGAGAGAGGAGAGGACAGGAGAGAGAGAGAGAGAGGGAGGGACAGAGGAGAGAGGAGAGAGAGAGGGAGAGAGAGAGAGAGGAGGACAGAGAGAGAGAGAGAGGAGAGAGAGAGGGAGACAGAGAGAGAGGAGGACAGAGAGAGAGGAGAGAGAGAGAGAGAGAGAGAGAGAGAGAGAGAGGGAGGACAGAGAGAGAGGGAGTGACAGAGAGAGAGAGAGAGAGTGAGAGAGGGAGGACAGAGAGAGAGAGAGAGAGGGAGGACAGAGAGACAGGGGGAGAGAGAGAGAGAGGGAGACGGGGGGAGAGAGAGAGGGGGGGAGAGAGGGACGGGGGGGAGAGAGAGAGGGGGAGAGAGGGAGAGAGAAGGGAGAGGGGGAGAGGGGGAGAGAGAGGGAGAGGGGGGGGAGAGAGAGAGGGGGAGAGAGAGGGAGAGGGGGAGAGAGAGAGAGAGACGACAGAGACAGGGCCTCATGTGAGGAAAAGTCACTTCTCTTTTATTCCGGTGATCTGGCGCAGAGGGGACCGTGTGCCAAAAATCCGAGACGCTGGAGGCCGGCGATCGCCGCGAGCCGTAGAGGAGCTTCTGACAGGCAGGGAGGCTCTATAGAATCCCTAATGTGTAACCTGCTGGGGGGACTACAAGTCACAGCATGGCCTGACGGCATGGAGCATGTGTCTGTATCCAGCCCTAGAGGCCCCCGGGGTCCATCCACTATATCTGATTCTACAATGTATGGTCTGCGAGAAAACATTTAGAGGAGTTCTTATAAAATTTTCATAAATATGACTTGTATTTGCTTAATTATTATAGATACAAAGTGTGTGTGTGGTTACATCAGACTAGCCGACTCCTAAATTCTGTTTCATTGCCTCGTCTTTTTCTATATATAACGTTCGGCTTCGGATTGGGGGGCCAGATGGTGGGCTGCCTGTAAATTCTCCGTCTGTCACTATATACAGTAGGAAGGGCAGTTGGCTTCTAATGAACCGATAATATCTCGGCTAAAATTGGAATGTTCGTTTTGTTCTGGTCATGACTTTTGGTTCTTGGAGCCGACTGCAGGGACTTCAGAAATATGACCATCATGGGGGGGGGTCCGGTTGGTGACGGGCGTGGAGACCACTGGATGTCATTAGAAATATGACCAAAATCATCACCAACCAGATTATTCCCCATGATGGTCCTATTTCTCATGATATCCGGTGGGTCACCATCACGGGGGATTATTCTGGATGCCCTCAGAAATATGACCATCATGGGGGAAGGATCCAGTTGGTGAAGGGTGTGGAGACCACTGGATGTCATTAGCTATGTGACCAAAATCATCACCAACCGGATCCTTCCCCCATGATGGTCCTATTTCTGATGATATCCAGTGGTCACCATTGTGGAGAATATTCTGGTGATGATTTTGGTGGCCACTGGATGATTTTGGTCATGTTTCTGATGACCTCCAGAGGCCACAATACTCCTCCCTACTGGCCACAGGATATCATCTGAGATATGACCATTATGAGGAATAATCTGGTTTGTGATCGTTTTGGTGACCACTGGATGCCATCAAAAATATGACCATCATGGGGGAAGGATCTGATTAGGGATGAGTTTGGTGGCCTCTTGATGTCATCAGAAATATGACCAAAATCATTACCAACCAGATCCTTCCTCATGATGGTCCTATTTCTCATGATATCCAGTGGTCACCATCATGGGGAATATTCTGGTGATGGTTTTGGTGGCCGCTGGATGATTTTGGTCATGTTTCTGATGACCTCCAGAGGCCACAATACTCCTCCCTACTGGCCACAGGATATCATCTGAGATATGACCATTATGAGAAATAATCTGGTTTGTGATCGTTTTGGTGACCACTGGATGCCCTCAGAAATAGGACCATCATGAGGAATAATCGGGTTGTTGATGATTTGTGACCGCTGGATGTCTTTAGAAATATGACCAAAATCATCACCAACCCGATTATTCCCCATGATGGTCCTATTTCTCATGATATCCGGTGGGTCACCATCATCACGGGGGATTATTCTCGTGGCCACTGGATGCCATCAGAGATATGAGCATCATGGGGGAAGGATCCAGTTGGTGAAGGGTGTGGAGACCACTGGATGTCATTAGCTATGTGACCAAAATCATCACCAACCGGATCCTTCCCCCATGATGGTCCTATTTCTGATGATATCCAGTGGTCACCATTATGGGGAATATTCTGGTGATGATTTTGGTGGCCACTGGATGCCATCAAAAATATGACCATTATGGGGAAGGATCTGATTGGGGATGAGTTTGGTGGCCTCTTGATGTCCGAAATCTGACCAAAATCATCACCAACCAGATCCTTCCTCATGATGGTCCTATTTCTGATGGTATCCAGTGGTCACCATCATGGGGGAATATTCTGGTGGCCGCTGGATGCCCTCAGAAATATGACCATCATGGGGAATAATCGGGTTGCTGATAATCTGTGACCACTGGATGTCATTAGAAATATGACCAAAATCATCACCAACCAGATTTTTCCCCATGAAGGTCCTATTTCTCATGATATCCAGTGGTCACCATCATGGGGAATATTCTGGTGATGGTTTTGGTGGCCGCTGGATGATTTTGGTCATGTTTCTGATGACCTCCAGAGGCCACAATACTCCTCCCTACTGACCACTGGATATCATCAGAGATGACCATTATGAGGAATAATCTGGTTTGTGATCATTTTGGTGACCACTGGATGCTCTCGGAAAGAAATCTGACCATCATGGGGAAGGATCTGATTGGGCATGAGTTTGGTGGCCTCTTGATGTCCTCAGAATTATGACCAAAATCATCGCCAACCAGATCCTTCCCCCATGATGGTCCTATTTCTGATGATATCCAGTGGTCACCATTATGGGGAATATTCTGGTGATGATTTTGGTGGCCACTGGATGCCATCAAAAATATGACCATCATGGGGAAGGATCTAATTGGGGATGAGTTTGGTGGCCTCTTGATGTCAGAAATATGACCAAAATCATTACCAACCAGATCCTTCCTCATGATGGTCCCATTTCTGATGGTATCCAGTGGTCACCATCATGGGGAATATTCTGGTGGCCACTGGATGCCCTCAGAAATATGACCATCATGGGCAATAATCGGGTTGCTGATAATCTGTGACCACTGGATGTCATTAGAAATATGACCAAAATCATCACCAACCAGATTATTCCCCATGATGGTCCTATTTCTCATGATATCCAGTGGTCACCATCATGGGGAATATTCTGGTGATGGATTTTGGTGGCCGCTGGATGATTTTGGTCATGTTTCTGATGACCTCCAGAGGCCACAATACTCCTCCCTACTGGCCACTGGATATCATCAGAGATATGACCATTATGAGGAATAATCTGGTTTGTGATCATTTTGGTGACCACTGGATGCCCTCAGAAAGAAATATGACCATCATGGGGAAGGATCTGATTGGGCATGAGTTTGGTGGCCTCTTGATGTCATCAGAATTATGACCAAAATCATCGCCAACCAGGTCCTTCCCCCATCGTGGGGAAGATTCTGGTGGCAACTGGATGCCCTCAGAGATATGACCATTATGAGGAATAATCTGGTTTGTGATCATTTTGGTGACCACTGGATTTAGAAATGTATTACTGAAATCATCTCCAACCAGAATATTCCCCATGATGGTCATTTTTTCTGATGACATCCAGAGGCCACCAAACTCCTCACTCAAATGTCGCCCATAATGGTGACTGTCATCGGATATATGACCATCATGGGGAATAATTTGGTGACCAGTTGCATGTATGTTCATCGCTAGCAGCTACTCCAGGTCTTCCCATGGCAGGTCTATGGTGGTCCTCTTTCTGGAGGACATTTCAAACTAGATAATGCTGGACCTCCTACAACTTTTACCGTGAATGATATCACTGCCTGGTATGGAGTCAGAGAAAGTTGTATAAACCCCCCCAAGACTTCTCGCATGGTGGTGGGGGGTATTCTATGTAATGATTATTCCAGCACCGGGGGGGTTGCTTTGAATATAGGCCAACCGAGTGCGCTTGTGGCTTATAAGGAGGCCAGACTTTTCCTCCAGTATTACCACGTCTTTGTAAGATAAGTGAGCTTCCTGTAAAGCTGAGGAGCATTGTAGGGACCTCACTGACCACTCCTGTGTCCTCCTACGAAAAATGAATTCTATGAAGTGATTCCTTATTACTGGAATGTTGCAGTTTGCTGTGACCCCCCCCCCCCCCCCAGTGGATGGCCCGGGTCATCCAGAGCCCAGGCTGGGGGGGGGGGGGGGGGGGTTGGAGAGGCATTTCCTTCCTTTGGAGAAACGGAAGCATTTTCTTCAGAAATGTTCAGCAAACAAACCAAATGTTTCTGACTCATATCCAGAAACCTTCCCCAAGGAGAATGGGAAGCAAATAACTTTGTAATGAGTAAAGTAGGATGGGGGTCATCACAACTGTCCACCATACCCGGGCATGTGCTGCCTGCTCGTGGGAACACTTTGATGTCTCCTATTTTTATGTTCTGACCAATCATTTTTAAAGATGGCTGCTTGGCCAGAAATTAGTTGTTTTGTGTTTTTTTTTTTTTATGTGCATGGACCCGGACCTTATGCCCCGTACACGCAATCGGAAAATTCCGCCAGCAAAAGTCTGATGTGAGCTTTTGGTCGGAAATTTCCGATCCTCTGTACCAATTTCCGATGCGCAAAATTCCTTACGCATGCTCGGAAACCATTTTGACGCATGCTCGGAAGCATTGACCTTCGTTTTCTCGGCTCGTCGTATTGTGTTGTACGTCGCCGCGTTCTTGACGGTTCGAAAGTTCAGAGAACTTTTAGTGTGACCGTGTGTAGGCAAAGCCAAGCTTTGTGCGGAATTCCATTGGGAAAACCTTTCCAAACGGAATGTAAAGTGGAACTTTGGGCAAAGTGAGGATGGAGAGCACAGCTAAGGAGGGAGCAGAGCCTGCCTATGTAATAAGCAAATATGACTATTGCATACGTATATGACTGCTTTTACATATGGCTGCTTTGCTATTCCATTTGCATGTGACTGCTTTATCATGTATGACTGCTTTGCTATTACATATACAGTAAAACCTTGGTTTGAGAGCGTTTTGCAAGACGAGCAAAATGTTAAAATAAATTTTGACTTGCTATGCGAGCGGAGTCTTGCTATGCGAGCGGAGTCTTGCTATGCGAGCGGAGTCTTGCTATGCGAGCGGAGTCTTGCTATGCGAGCGGAGTCACAACTGAGTATAAAAGAGAAGAGGGCGCCTCTAAGTGTAGCAATATGGTTACATTGTAATGAAGGTCCAACATTTGGCAACATTTTGCTACACTTCACCTCTCTCTTCTCTTTGATACTCTGGAGCTCCTCCTGGATTTTGCTTCTAATCCCCTTTGTGGAGGATTCCATTTGTAGACGGACATTTTATGGCTACACAACCAATCACATCGCTACAATCTTTTTTTTCTATGGACTATAAACTGAAGGACTTATGAATAAATGGTTGTGGAACGAATCATCTGAGTTTCCGTTATTTCTTATGGGGAAATTGGCTTTGATATACAAGTGCTTTGGATTATCAGCAGGTTTCCGGAACGAATTCTGCTCGCAATCCACTGTACATATGACTGCTTTGCCTTTTACATCTATCACTGCTTTTGCATATGGCTGCTTTGCTATTACATTTACATATATGTAACAGCAAAGCCGTCATATAATTACCAACTATACGCCAGCAAAGTTTGAAAACCTCGTCCTATTGATACATTTTATAGTCAGCTAATCATTTTTTTTACATTGCTGAAGAATAAAGTGGACAAAGCTGTAGTCCTCCCCTGGGTATGGCAGGAATGAGATCTGTTCTGTACAATGCCTAGTTTTTGTTGTTTTTTTTCTATACACATGTCCCGGGGGGCACATCGCATGCAGTGAGGGACTGGCAGTACCGGTACTAATTTGGGGAGAATTCTTGCATTGCAGACGCCTCAGGGGGGTGTCTGGCCGCAGAATGTTTCTTGTAAACACTTTTTTTTTGTTTCCGCAGTAGAGTGAAGGAAATCCATAAATGTATAGGTGATCGTACAAAGTTTTGTTGATGTCGGGCCAGCGGGGAGGACCCGGGTAATTGGCCGGTGATTCAGTGTGCACAGCCTATTGCATTAGGGTGTGCACCCCAAAGCTCAAACGTGTGTGTGTGTGTGTGTGTGTGTGTGTGTGTGTGTGTGTGTATCTATATCTACTTCCCACCTGGCCACTGTATATATACGGCCGGGTGGGAGCCGCCTACTTCTGATCGGACGTTCCAGAACGTCCTTCAGAAGTAGGGGGATTGCGCACCCGCGCAGCGGCGCGATCCCGATGCGCTCGTGTCACCCGGACACGGCGCATTTTGGATCGGCAGGAGGGCTCTGTGATTGGCCCTCCTGATCACATGACGGCCGTGTCCAATCACAGCCGTCATGTGATGTAAGCAAACAGCCGGTTGCTAGGCTCTCCTCTCACGGAAGTCGTCGGTGAGGAGAGCTGATCGCTGCAGCCGGCTGGTGATCAGTGAGTATTAGCTGTTTTTTTACTCACTGATCACCAACACCTGTAAAAAAACACATGTCCCCAAATAATAAAAACACATGTCCCCCACATATGTCCCAGTAAAGTAACATGTGCCAATGTTTATCTGCACACACATGTCCGTGATCACCTGCACACATCTGTACATGATCATTTGCATACATATGTCCGTGATCACGCAAACCAATTATTATACACTTAACGGAATTTTTTTTACTAAAAACATGTAGCAGATTACATTTTGGCTTAAATTTATGACTAAATTTGATTTTATTGGATTTCGTTTAAAAAAAGAAACGAGAAAATATTGTTTTTTTCAAAATTTCCGCTATTTTTTCGCTTATATCGCAAAAAATGGAGTTGTGAATAAATACCACCAAACTAAAGCTCTAATTGTGCGAACAAAATGATAAAAATTTTCATTTGGTTACAGCATTGCATGACCGCGCAATTGTCATTGAAAGTGCGAGAGCGCTGAAAGCTGAAAATTGGTCTGGGAAGGAAGGGGGCGAAAGTGCCCAGTATTGTACTGGATATGGACAATGTCGGTAGAGAGGTGGACAGTGTCATTAGGGCAGTGGACAGTGTCTGTAGTTTTATTTTTTTATTTTTTACTAGGGTTGTACCGATACTAGTATCGGTATCGAGTATTTGCACAAGTATCGGTACTCGTGCAAATGCACCGATACCTGAAACCGATA
Organism: Lithobates sylvaticus; assembly: GCA_028564925.1. Classification (NCBI taxonomy): domain Eukaryota; kingdom Metazoa; phylum Chordata; class Amphibia; order Anura; family Ranidae; genus Lithobates; species Lithobates sylvaticus. Next base: position 4,476,360 of record CM053035.1, read on the forward strand.
CTTTCAGGCTCGGCTCTTTGAGCTGTCAGTGCATCTCCCCCGTGTTTAAAGAAATCCGGTAATTGGAGCTGTCAAAAAAATAAAAAAAAGCAATGTTTTTATTTACAACACTAAAATAAAAAAGAAACCTTGTTTCTTTTTGTATCTTTCTGTTTCCTCATCTGCAGTTCAAAGGGATGAACAAATGTTCCTCTGTTTAAGCCCTTAATAACTCTTAATCTTATCAATCAACCTTAATTAAAGCGGTTCTGCACTCATTTCATTTAGTAAATCTCTTTGCCTTCCAAATCAGGCAAAGAGTACTAAATGAAATGTTTTTTTTTTTTTCTTTTTTTTTACTTACCTTGTAATTGAAGACTTCCGGTCTTCTCCCTCTGCGGCGGCGGGCGGGGTCTTGCGTCGATCGTCGTCACGCCGCACTGTCTCCTGGGATCTGGTGTCATTGATCCCAGGAGTCAGTGCGGGCATCTTCGAAATCTCGCGAGATTTCGGCCACATCTTCCGAAATCTCCCGAGATTTCGGCCGCATCTGCCGAAATCTCGTGAGATCTCGGCAGATGAGCCGTTACTGCGCACGCGCGAGTAACGGCAGTGCATGCTGGGCCATCTAAAGTTCCTGTGGGTGTTTCACATGCCCACAGGCAAGATGGCCCCCAGCACTAAAGAAGAAGACGAGGAACTTCATCGGACGAAAAACCGGCGGCGATCGAGATGGAAGATGGAACAGGTGAGTCCCCTAATAAAGGTAAGCACACTTTATATTACATCCTAAAAAAAAAATTTTTTTTTTTTTCAGAGTGCAGAACCGCTTTAACTCCTTATTCTCCTCCATTTAATTATTATTTCCCTTATTTTTTTTTTTTTTGTTTGTTTACATCTATTTTATAAACAATAAACAATTTAAAACTTTTTTGTTTGCTTTGTTAGTGAATATTAAACGTTTCACATTGAAAAAGCGCAAAATAAAAAAAGAAATAAATCTATTTCATTTGTAAATAACTTTTCAATGCTTTGTACCATTTCTGACAGCTGAAGTTAAAACAAAACAGTTGCAGTAGGTATCGGCGAGTACTAAAAAAAAAAAAAAAAAAAAAAAAAGTAATTTTTTTTTATTTATTTTTTATTGTTTTTTTATCCTAAAATGTAATTAAGAAAAACAAAAACAAAACGCAGGTTATGTGATTTTCAGAACGTCCTGGAGAGAGAGTTAAATCCCAACTCCGGAGATTTAGCTGAACTCCAAACACGGCGCTGTGTAAAGGTTAGAGGTCCTGTTGAGGAAACATGGAAGTCTTTGAAGCGTGCGGTGAATGTACACACAGACTTTCACCTTCTGGGAGGCTGAGAGGAAAAACTTTTTATTAGCGGGTGGGCACTCCAAAAATGGATTCCTTCTTAAATCACTTCATTTATACAGTGAAGCCTTTTCCATATAACTCCGCAGTATTAATCAGAACTGTGTTTTAGTAATACTGAAAAACCTTTGTCATGTGGAAGAAAGAGGGGGAAATAAAAAAAAATGATATATATATATATCTCTATTTTTTTTTTCCTTTCTTCTACACTGCAGAGGTTTAAGCACCCTAAATAATAATATATTGTTGGTTGCTGAATGGTATAGTTAAAGTGGTTGTGAAAAATAAATAAAACCTGCAAGAACAAGGCTTTATCATCAGGACATACGGTTATTTTATTTATTTTTCTTCTTCCTCTTCTTCTTTTTTTTTTATTTTTTTTCCCCTATAATGAAATCTAGCTAAATGATGTAAATTCTGTGTATCGGAACCCCATTTATATTTTTCGAAAATCTACATTTTTGTAAAAATCAACTTTTTTTTTAGTGTTTACTCCGGTCTCTAATTCTTTAGGAAATGTGGGCAGAAGTTTTTATTTTTACATTATCGGTTAGTTGCTTTCCAAAATGGCACTTTTCATGCGGCTGTCAAAATAATGTCTTGGCTCCCATGAATCGGTGCATTCAGTGATTTTTTTTTTTTTATTTTCTATTTTGAGGTGTTCTGTAATCTGTGCCCTTGGCACTGCCAGCTTCGAAGTTGGGGCAAGCGCTGGCTTACAGTCCCGAGGTTGGAGCTCTGCCACTTTTTTTTATTTACTTTTTTTTTTTTTTTTGCACATATGTAGTGCGGCAAATGCACCCCTAATACCCATATTTTCGGGGTGCCATGAACAGTAAATGGCACCACAAGTGCGACGCACATTTTGCAGCGTGTTTCTGAAACGTTGATTTATTTATTTTTATTTTTTCACGCTCACTTTGTCCATCAAGGCAGCGCCTGTTAGCGGGCATCCACTCACCTTATGCCGCCACCGTCCCTCGCCTTGTTGTGTCACTGCCGCATCACCAGCCGTCCCATTTATGTGAATGGGACTGTCTGAGCCAACAGGGGGTCAGAGGAGGCGCCACTGCAGGACAGAGATGACAGTTGCTCTTTTTAAAAAAATGTATTTAAATCCAAACCTTTTTCCTAGTGATTTAAATCTAATCCACGCTGGGGGGGGGGGGGGGCACCCGAGCTGATGCTCTGTGTGTCCATTCAGATCCAAAGCTGCGCCGCTCCTTCTCCCTCCATTGGCTCACTGATTTTTTTGAATGCAGCAGGATGGGAGGGAATGGCAGCCCGCTGCTGTCTTTGCCGAGACTCTCCTGCAACATTGATGGATCGAGATGAGGCTCAGGTGAGTATATGGGGGGTATTGCTGCACACAGAAGGGTTTTTATCTTTAATGTATTAAGATAAATCTTCTGACCTTGGAAGGGGAGGTTGGGAGAGTTCAACCTAATAAAAATCTTAGCCAAGTCTCCAGTTTGCTCTAAATCCTTCGACTTGGACGGTAGAAGATCTGTTGGTATTTGGTCACCTAGAACAATGGGGACATGAAGCAGGCAGGACAGTTTCTGTAGGACAGGGGTCTCCCAACTTTCTAAACAAAGGGACGGTTTACTGTCCTTAAAGGGGGGGGGGCCAGACTGTGACCCCTGGGAGTCGAAAAAGGTCCTGATGGCAGCAGGAATAAAAAAAAATGCCCCTCTTTGGTGTCATTGGGAGGAGACCACGGCCTTGGGAGATCCTCCAAGCCATGTTTGTGCTTCTGATAAAATAACGTTCCGCCATTGTTCTGGATGCGGTCACACGGTGTGTGTGTGGTTTGTACGCAGCAGGTTGTAGGTACATCATGTTTGGGAGTTCTGAGCAGCAAGTCATTGTTTGCCCGGCTTGCTCTGACCTGTCTGGTGAACGGCTCACCCGACATGCTAATTCCCCGCTATTGTACTCCTAGGACCTTGTGCCGCTCTCAGGCGGCGTTTACACTTCTCTAAGGTCTTAACCGGCTTAGATTGTGTAAATATTACTAAATTGATGGTAACCAATTTGTACTATTCGGCTGGCCGCAGAATGAAAGGCTTATGAATAATTACTAAAATTTTAACCTTTGATGCACCTTCTTAGACTGAAGTCATAGATGTCGGTATTTAGTATAAATAAGAACTACCAACTTCAGTCACCTATGCAAAAAAAGCGCAGAGCTATAAATAAATCTGATAATAATAAATTTATCGTCAATCAAAAAAAAAACTCAAAATCAAAAAAAGCAACTGTCTCCTCTGGCCGGCTGTTGGCTCGTCCTCCTGGCCCGGCTGTTGGCTCGTCCTCCTGGCCCGGCTGTTGGCTCGTCCTCCTGGCCCGGCTGTTGGCTCGTCCTCCTGGCCCGGCTGTTGGCTCGTCCTCCTGGCCCGGCTGTTGGCTCGTCCTCCTGGCCCGGCTGTTGGCTCGTCCTCCTGGCCCGGCTGTTGGCTCGTCCTCCTGGCCCGGCTGTTGGCTCGTCCTCCTGGCCCGGCTGTTGGCTCGTCCTCCTGGCCCGGCTGTTGGCTCGTCCTCCTGGCCCGGCTGTTGGCTCGTCCTCCTGGCCCGGCTGTTGGCTCGTCCTCCTGGCCCGGCTGTTGGCTCGTCCTCCTGGCCCGGCTGTTGGCTCGTCCTCCTGGCCCGGCTGTTGGCTCGTCCTCCTGGCCCGGCTGTTGGCTCGTCCTCCTGGCCCGGCTGTTGGCTCGTCCTCCTGGCCCGGCTGTTGGCTCGTCCTCCTGGCCCGGCTGTTGGCTCGTCCTCCTGGCCCGGCTGTTGGCTCGTCCTCCTGGCCCGGCTGTTGGCTCGTCCTCCTGGCCCGGCTGTTGGCTCGTCCTCCTGGCCCGGCTGTTGGCTCGTCCTCCTGGCTCGTCCTGTTGGCTCGTCCTCCTGGCTCGTCCTGTTGGCTCGTCCTCCTGGCTCGTCCTCCTGGCTCGTCCTCCTGGCTCGTCCTCCTGGCTCGTCCTCCTGGCTCGTCCTCCTGGCTCGTCCTGTTGGCCCGTCCTCCTGGCCCGGCTGTTGGCTCGTCCTCCTCAGTTAAAATAACGCAGTGCTGTATCGCAAATTTTTTTTTTTTCCTGGTCATGAAGGGGGGTAAAATCTTCTGGAGCTGAAGTGGTTAAAAAAAAAACACAAAAATGAAGGGGGGTATAGTGGATATTTGAGATATTCTTCACCTCCTAGCGATTTAATGAACAGCTTGAGATTTTTATTGTTCTGGTAGTAATGGGCATGACGAAGTATTCCTAACCTTACCGAGGAAAGCGATTGATTACACACATTAAACTTGTAGACCTCGAATCGATTGAACGTGTGTTTTCTCCGTCAATATTTGGGTTGCTCCCCCCTCCAGTCACGTCCATCTTAAAATAATTTTTAGATTTGGCGTAGTCGGCAGGATCACAACACCGGAGGGCTTATCGTTCGACCCCCCCCCCCCCCTTGCAATAACAGCCAGCTTAAAGGGCTTTGAGTCTTTTTAGGCGCTTGGCGTGAAAAATTTTGATGGCCATTAAAAGAAAATCCTTTTTTAATTTTCTGGCAGCTTGAACTTCAATCCTCCCGGCCTAACCAAGCCATACCGCGGCGGTAACCGGACGCTTCCAATAACAGAGCGGCGTTTGTCCTCGCGGCCTTGGTGCTGAGGAGATTCCGCTCTTCGGCTTGTGGTTGTTATTGCAGTAAGTTAGGAGAATTTTACACTCTTCTGTGTTAATAAAGGGGGGATTTCCTGATAATCGCACACATGTGCTTCGCAGGGAAGCGGCGCAAGGTGGTGTTAATTTGTTGGTGCTACAATGTAATCTTCTACCGCTTCGTTCAGGAGGGTCCGAAAAATCGAATTTCCGTCGGCTTTGCAGAGAGTAAGCCCCCGGCATTAACGTTTGTTACAAAGTAAAGGTGTCGGTTCATCTCCACCGAACATTGGTGGAGATGATGTGGATATTTCTTTTTTTTTTGGGGGATGGGTACTGGTGGTTTATTAATAGCTGGATGGATATGATCCATAGATCAATGTGATATGGATTATTGTAATATAGGAATTGGAGATCACCGGCCACTTGTAAAATTAAGTCCTTTATTTAAAGCAGTGAAGAAGTATCATCAGAAGGATTCCTCAAAAAGGGTCCAAAGCTTTCATTTTCGTGGTCACATGCTAAACCCAACAGCAATGTTTTGGAGCCACGCAGGGGCCCTTCGTCAGGCAAGTGACACTTGCCTCATGAAGGGGGCATTGCGCGGCTCCAAAACATTACCATGTGACCAGGAAAATTAAAGCTTTGGACCCTTTTTGAGGAATAATCCTTGTTGTGCTGATACTTCTTCACTTAGGCTGGGGGGACTGTGGACCATCAAAGTGAAGAAGTATCATCAGAACAACATGGATTCCTCAAAAAGGTCCAAAGCTTTCATTTTCGTGGTCACATGGTAAACCCAATGGCAATGTTTTAGCGCCACGCAGGGGGCCCTTCGTCAGGCAGATGACACCTGCCTGATAAAGGGGGCATTGCGCGGCTGCAAAACATTACCATGTGACCACGAAAACAAATCTTTGGACCCTTTTTGAGGAATCCTTGATGTTCTGATGATACTTCTTCACTTTGATGGTCCACAGTCCCCCCCCCCCCCCCCCCCGCCTAAGTGAAGAAGTATCATCAGCACAACAAGGATTCCTCAAAAAGGGTCCAAAGCTTTAATTTTCTAAAACATTACCATGCGACCACGAAAATTAAAGCTTTGGCCCTTTTTGATGTTGTTCTGATGATACTTCTTCACTTAGGCTGGGGGGACTGTGGACCATCAAAGTGAAGAAATATCATCAGCACAACAAGGATTATTACCATGTGACCAGGAAAATTAAAGCTTTGGACCCTTTTTGAGGAATGTTTTGGAGCCACGCAGGGGCCCTTCGTCAGGCAGGTGACACTTGCCTGACGATAAGGACCTGCACGGCTCCAAAACATTACCATGTGACCACAAAAACAAAGCTTTGGACCCTTTTTGAGGAATCCTTGATGTTCTGATGATACTTCTTCACTTTGATGGTCCACAGTCCCCCCCCCCCCCCCCCCCCCCCAGCCTAAGTGAAGAAGTATCATCCGCACAACAAGGATTCCTCAAAAAGGGTCCAAAGGTTTAATTTTCTAAAACATTACCATGCGACCACAAAAACAAAGCTTTGGACCCTTTTTTTTGAGGAATCCTTGTTGTTCTAAGTCTTTTTTTTATTTAAAGCAGAGTGAAGTATCATCAGAACAACAAGGATTCCTCAAAAAAGGGTCCAAAGCTTTGTTTTCATGGTCATGTTTTGGAGCCACGCAAGGCCCGCGTCATCAGGCAAGTGTCACTTGCCTGACAAAGGGGCCCCCCTGCGTGGCTCCAAAACATGACCATGAAAACAAAGCTTTGGACCCTTTTTGAGGAAAAATCCTTGTTGTGCTGATGATACTTCTTCACTTATGCGGGGGGGGAGTGTGGACCATCAAAGTGAAGAAGTAATCATCAGCACAACAAGGATTATTCCTCAAAAAGTGTCCAAAGCTTTAATTTTCGTGATCGCATGTTAAACCCAACAGCAATGTTTTGGAGCCACGCAGGGGCCCTTCGTCAGGCAAGTAACACTTGCCTCTGACAATAAGGGCCTGCAGGGCTCCAAAACATTACCATGTGACCATGAAAACAAAGCTTTTGGACCCTTTTCGAGGAATCCTTGTTGTGTTGGTGATACTTCTTCACTTTTGATGGTCCACAGTCCCCCCAGCCTAAGTGAAGAAGTATCATCAGCACAACATGGATTCCTCAAAAAGGGTCCAAAGCTTTAATTTTCGAAAACATTACCATGCGACCACAAAAACAAAGCTTTGGACCCTTTTTGAGGAATCCTTGTTTTTCTAAGTCTTTTTTTATTTAAAGCAGAGTGAAGAAGTATCATCAGAACAACAAGGATTCCTCAAAAAAGGGTCCAAAGCTTTGTTTTCATGGTCATGTTTTGGAGCCACGCAGCCTGACAAAGGGCCCCCTGTGTGGCTCCAAAACATGACCATGAAAACAAAGCTTTGGACCCTTTTTGAGGAATAATCCTTGTTGTGCTGATGATACTTCTTCACTTATGCTGGGGGGGAGTGTGGACCATCAAAGTTGAAGAAGTAATCATCAGCACAACAAGGATTATTCCTCAAAAAGGGTCCAAAGCTTTAATTTTCGTGATCACATGGTAAACCCAACAGCAATGTTTTGGCGCCACGCAGGGGGCCTTCGTCAGGCAAGTGACACTTGCCTCTGACAATAAGGGCCTGCAGGGCTCCAAAACATGACCATGAAAACCAACGCTTTGGACCCTTTTTGAGGAATCCTTGTTGTTCTGATACTACTTCACTTTGATGGTCCACAGTCCCCCCAGCCTATGGTCATTACAGCACCCAGCATTGCCGAACAGCCATTTTCTTGAATTTGTGCCTGGAGAATAGTGGTCTAGTGGTGAACAGAGTTTATACTCGCCCGATGACATTGGGAACAGTCCACCCAGCTAGACCATGGGGGGGGGGGGGGGGGGGTTTAAGCAGCAGGCACTAGTCTTGCGCTGGAAGGTTCAGCAGATTAGGTCAGTATATCTTGTCTCTCCTAGGCAAAAACTAGCAGTTAACCCATGCAATGTGGGCACAGCCCCACTGTGTCGGAAGAAAAACATTTTCCCGGAGTTCTTTAACGTGCAAAAATAAAGCCAACAGTCCGCACACCATATAACTAAATCCAACACTTGGCTCACTGCCCACCGAATTGTCTGACATGGTTGCATCCCCTTCGGCGGGGTCCAAAAGAAGAGGTTTCCAGCCGTTCTGCAGAGCCTCACTTCAGACACCCATTGACTGCTTCCTGTTCCTCCTTGAAGTGTCTCTTACAGGTGGCCTAACCCTCTTCACAACCAAATTCCCCTGTAATCGGGAGGTTTTCCCACCAAAAAGTCTCTCTGAAACTCTGAATTCCGGGTCCCCAAGGAGGAATTATCAATCTTGAGAGCTCTGTAAATTGTTCCCCTTCAAGTGGACTACCCTGGAACCTCTCCCCTTGCATAGGTGAGAATCCAAGTACTCAAACTGCATAAGTCGTCCCCCTTTAAAGTCACCGCGGCCCAAACAGTGGGGGTAATATCCCGGTCATCCAGGACACATCCCCAGTATTCTGCCCTTGTTGGGCAGAACTGGGAAAGTTTAATGGCGAAATTTCATCATACAAACCATGAATATCGAATTTGGGTGGAGCTGGCAATTATTGTGGTCAATCAGTGGCGGCTGGTGCTCAAAATTTTGGAGGGGGGGGGGGGGCGCAAACTGAAAAATTTAACTTTTAGTAATGCAGGGCTGTAAATAGCCATTTATAGCCATTTATCAGGTGATTATGTATCATTACTGCTAGGTAAATTTGTGGCCTTCAATTACAGCCTCACTGTGTCCATTATGAGGGGTTCCCACCATCCCTGTGCTGAGTTCCCGGGTCTGTACACCCGCTGTGCCCATTATGAGGAGTTCCCACCATCCCTGTGCTGAGTTCCCGGGTCTGTGCACCTGCTGTGCCCATTATGAGGGTTCCCACCATCCCTGTGCCTGAGTTCCCGGGTCTGTGCACCTGCTGTGCCCATTATGAGGGGTTCCCACCATCCCTGTGCCCATTATGAGGGGTTCCCACCATCCCTGTGCTGAGTTCCCGGGTCTGTGCACCTGCTGTGCCCATTATGAGGGGTTCCCACCATCCCTGTGCTGAGTTCCCGGGTCTCTGCACCCGCTGTGCCCATTATGAGGAGTTCTCACCATCCCTGTGCTGAGTTCCCGGGTCTGTACACCCGCTGTGCCCATTATGAGGGTTCCACCATCCCTGTGCTGAGTTCCCGGGTCTGAGCACCCGCTGTGCCCATTATGAGGGGCTTCCACCATCCCTGTGCTGAGTTCCCGGGTCTGTACACCCGCTGTGCCCATTATGAGGGGCTCCCACCATCCCTGTGCTGAGTTCCGGGTCTGTACACCCGCTGTGCCCATTTATGAGGGGTTCCCACCATCCCTGTGCTGAGTTCCCGATTCTGTACACCCGCTGTGCCCATTATGAGGGGTTCCCACCATCCCTGTGCTGAGTTCCCGGGTCTGTACACCCGCTGTGCCCATTATGAGGGGTTCCCACCATCCCTGTGCTGAGTTCCCGGGTCTGTACACCCGCTGTGCCCATTATGAGGGGTTCCCACCATCCCTGTGCTGAGTTCCCGGGTCTGTACATCCGCTGTGCCCATTATGAGGGGTTCCCTCCATCCCTGTGCTGAGTTCCCGGGTCTGTGCACCTGCTGCGCCCCCTATTGACGGGGCGCCACTGCAACTTTTCCAGTTTTGCAAGCCTGCTTTAGCATTTCAGGAGTGCTTGGAGCCTTCCCTTATCCTAGCTAGGAGTGGTGAAACGCATTGAGGAAGTTTGGTTTTCGGGTGGAGACATTGCTGTATGTAGTCAACTTCCCTACCCTGGAACCTCTCCCCTTGCATAGGTGAGAATCCAAGTACTCAAACTGCATAAGTCGTCCCCCTTTAAAGTCACCGCGGCCCAAACAGTGGGGGTAATATCCCGGTCATCCAGGACACATCCCCAGTGCCCATTATGAGGGGCTTCCACCATCCCTGTGCTGAGTTCCGGGTCTGTACACCCGCTGTGCCCATTATGAGGGTTCCCACCATCCCTGTGCTGAGTTCCCGGGTCTGAGCACCCGCTGTGCCCATTATGAGGGGCTTCCACCATCCCTGTGCTGAGTTCCCGGGTCTGTACACCCGCTGTGCCCATTATGAGGGGCTCCCACCATCCCTGTGCTGAGTTCCCGGGTCTGTACACCCGCTGTGCCCATTATGAGGGGTTCCCACCATCCCTGTGCTGAGTTCCCGATTCTGTACACCCGCTGTGCCCATTATGAGGGGTTCCCACCATCCCTGTGCTGAGTTCCCGGGTCTGTACACCCGCTGTGCCCATTATGAGGGGGTTCCCACCATCCCTGTGCTGAGTTCCACGGGTCTGTACACCCGCTGTGCCCATTATGAGGGGTTCCCACCATCCCTGTGCTGAGTTCCCGGGTCTGTACATCCGCTGTGCCCATTATGAGGGGTTCCCTCCATCCCTGTGCTGAGTTCCTGGGTCTGTGCACCTGCTGCGCCCCCTATTGACGGGGCGCCACTGCAACTTTTCCAGTTTTGCAAGCCTGCTTTAGCATTTCAGGAGTGCTTGGAGCCTTCCCTTATCCTAGCTAGGAGTGGTGAAACGCATTGAGGAAGTTTGGTTTTCGGGTGGAGACATTGCTGTATGTAGTCAACTTCTTCTTCTTCTTCTTTAAAACAAGAAGCTGCAAGAAGAGCTAAGTGGGGCGCGGCTGACATTCTCTTATGTTCTGACTAGGAGTCTGTCACTTGCAAGAGTGATGGGGACGGTTCAGCCAATGGGGTGAGTAAGGAGGCGGGGGATGCGATTTCCTGGCACCAACATGGCAGCATACATGTTGGTGCCAGGAAAGGAAAATTACGGGAAGTATTTGATACAATTTTCTGTTTCTTTGAATTTGTTCTAGCAACTAGTGGGGGGAGGGGAAAGGATGCCATGACTCGGTTACTGACCAGCTGATGATGAACCAACCGGCCATTGCGGGGGTGCAAAATAAAGAAGTAGAACCCAGAACTGACTGCTATTCAGTCATACAGGACATTGCTGGGTGAAATTGTTGGTTTGGTGACACCAGCAATCCTGCCAGACTGCATTGCACGATCTTCAGCCGGGTCCTTCTCATGTTCTGTGACCTCAGATTGGGCCTCCAGGCTGGAGAGGATTTATGGGGGTGGGGGAGGGGCCAGACGGCTGATATCTTGGGAAAACCGCTCAGCTGGTTTTGTGGTGTTTTTTTTTTTCCTTTTTGTGACCTGAGTCTCCGGCATCAGCTGACTCGATCGACCTCGTAGGAAACACAAAGGCCATTCACATGTAAAGGAATGAGATCTGTAAACTTGTTTCTGGTCCAATAGACAATGGGGCTTGGATGGGGCTTGGATGGGGCTTGGATGAGGCTTGGATGAGGCTTGGATGAGGCATACACTGCCAGACCCGGACCCGTCACCCCCCCCCCGATAATGGGGGGCCGATAGTGTAAGATGCACTCGGGCAATTTCACGGAAATGTGCAAAAACTGTCTGGATGTGCTAAAGGTATCTGAGATCATGTAGTAACTGCATTTGGTGGTGGGGGGCGTATTTTGCTGCACACGAGAGACCCACCCCCCCTCACTGTAGAGGACCTTTTCTCGGCATCTCACAAGGCAAAGTGCAGTAATATGGAAATCCAACTGCTAAGATCTCCTCCTATAAACCCAACTGCAGGAATTGGAGAACATCTACCCCTGGAGTGGGGGGCTCTCCCAGAATGGGGTCTCTTCTGCTCCCCTCCCATACTGACAAGCACTTAATCCTTGCAGTGTGGAGGGAATGGGCTGGTAAATTTTTGTATAATTCCTGGAGGTTGGGCTTTAACGTGGAATTTCAGCTCTCCTGTCACTTTAAATAGTTTGGGCCAAGCTGGCCTTAACAAACCCACCGAGGGTCCCCCCCCCCCCCTGCAGGAGGCTCTCCACAGAGGGTTCCCCCCCTCTTTGCAGGAGGCTCTCCACAGAGGGTTCCCCCCCTCTTTGCAGGAGGCTCTCCACAGAGGGTTCCCCCCCCTTGCAGGAGGCTCTCCGAGGGTTCCCCCACCCCACCTTGCAGGAGGCTCTCCACCGAGGGTTCCCCCACCTTGCAGGTGGCTCTCCACCGAGGGTTCCCCCACCCCTTGCAGGAGGCTCTCCACTGAGGGTTCCCCCACCCCTTGCAGGAGGCTCTCCACTGAGGGTTCCCCCACCCCTTGCAGGAGGCTCTCCACTGAGGGTTCCCCCCGCCCCCCTTGCAGGAGGCTCTCCACCGAGGGTTCCCCCCGCCCCCCTTGCAGGAGGCTCTCCACCGAGGGTTCCCCCCGCCCCCCTTGCAGGAGGCTCTCCACTGAGGGTTCTACACCCCCCCCCCCCCTGTTTGCAGGAGGCTCTCCACTGAGGGTCCCCCCACCCCTGTTTGCAGGAGGCTCTCCACTGAGGGCTAGATTTGGCCCAGGGGTCGTAGTTGGTGGACCCCCGAGTTGGTTAACTTTGAACAGAACTTTCCTCCCCTGCCTTTCTGCCACCTTCTCTGTAGCTGTGGTCCCACCTCTCATTCCCCGTTGTTCCTCTGCCTTGTGAGGTGAAGTACATTCGGCTTCAGAGAGAAATTCCTCATATTCTGTATTTCGGGTAATAGAAGTCATTATGTGTAAAATATCTCGGCTGCCGTTGTGTTCAGTTATGAGAGATTTCTGAATATAAAATGGACTTGTCACTGGTTTTTGTTTTGTTGGCCGACTTGCAGTTTCAGTTTATTGGCTCTTCTAACAATCCCGTATTTTGTACACCGCGCTCGCTTGTCAACGCCAAATTTATTTATCCCTTTTAAATGTTTACTGAGGGAACTTTCTGGAAGTTTTCTACGGATGAGAGCGGAGAAAAGGGAAAGGCGCGGAAATGTTGTGAGAACATTTAATGACCGTAGATTGTTCCGGGTGAATTAAAGCGTCTTCCAATCAGAGAGAGTGTTACAAAGTGTCTCTTTTCCTGGCGATTGTTATATTATATTCTATTCTTCACGAATCTTGTGCTTATTTTCCCCAATGTGATTGTGTCCGATAATCCTACAAGTACAGATCACTATACAAGTCCTCGCCATTTCTCTCTGGTCGTTTGGCTTCCATTGACCCCCTTTGGCTCCTGATGGTTTCATCTTTAATTCCGATCATTAATTACTTTCCGACTGGATCCTGTACATACACGTCGGCACTTTAAAGATGGATACCTCGGTAACGACAGCAGCTGCTGCCACAACCGGGATGTCCATCTTTTCAGTGGGCGGTCCTATTTACGATAATGGTGGTCTCTGCAGCGGATTTGCCGCAAGATCACCGTTATCAGCGGCGGGAGAGGGGCACCCCCTCCCCCCGCTCTCCCACGCCCTCTGCCACTTACTGGAGCCGTCGGCAGGGTGAGGTGATCGGGACCTGTCCGCGGCCCCCACCTGTCTCCATACCATAGCAGGACGGAAGCGACGTCAAAACGTCACTTCCGCCCATACGCCTTTAAAGTGACATTTTTTTTTTTTTTTTTTTCAAATGACGACTATTTATGACTGAGGACTTTATGACCCCCCCCAGATCTCATATTATAAGAGGACCTGTCATGTTTTTTTTTTCTATTACAAGGGATGTTTACATTCCTTGTAATGGGAATAAAAGTGACACAAATTTTTAATTAATTTTTTTTTTTTTTTTTTTAAACGGTGTAAAAAAAAATCAAATTTTTTTTTCTAAAGTGCCCTGTCTCGACGGGCTCGCGTGCAGAAGCGAGCGCATACGTGAGTAGCGCCCGCATATGAAAACGGTGTTCAAACCACACATGTGAGGTATCCCTGCGATCGTTCGAGCGAGAGCAATAATTCTAGTCCTAGACCACCTCTAACTCAAAACATGCAACCTGTAGAACTTCCTTCTCCTTCTCCTTCTTTTCATTCTCCTTCTCCTTCTTTTCATTCTCCTTCTTTTCATTCTCCTTCTCCTTCTTTTCATTCTCCTTCTTTTCATTCTCCTTCTCCTTCTTTTCATTCTCCTTCTCCTTCTTTTCATTCTCCTTCTTTTCATTCTCCTTCTCCTTCTTTTCATTCTCCTTCTCCTTCTTTTCCTTCTCCTTCTTCTTTTCCTTCTCCTTCTCCTCCTTCTTTTTCTTTTTCTTCTTCTTCTTCTTCTTCCTCTTCCTCTTCCTCTTCCTCTTCCTCTTCCTCTTCCTCTTCCTCTCCTTCTTCCTTCTTCCTTCTTCTCCTTCTCCTTCTCCTTCTCCTTCTCCTTCTCCTTCTCCTTCTCCTTCTCCTTCTCCTTCTCCTTCTCCTTCTCCTTCTCCTTCTCTCTTCTCCTTCTCCTTCTCCTTCTTCCTTCTCCTTCTCCTTCTCCTTCTCCTTCTCCTTCTTCCTTCTCCTTCTCCTTCTCCTTCTTCCTTCTCCTTCTTCCTTCTTCCTTCTTCTTCTTCTTCTTCTTCTTCTTCTCTTTTTCCTTCTTCTTTTTCTATTAAATGTCGCCTATGGAGATTTTTAAGGGCAAAAGTTTGTCGCCATTCAACGAGCGGGTGCAATTTTGAAGCGTGACACATTTTGGTATCGATTTTACTCAGAGTAACATAATCTCTCACAATCTAACCAAAAGTTTGGGCTAACTTTACTGTCTTATTTTTTTTTTTTTTATTCAAAAAAGTGATTATTTTTTACCAAAAAAGTGCGCTTGTAAGACCGCTGTACAAATACGGTGTGACAAACAGTATTGCAACGACCGCCATTTTATTCTCTAGGGTGTTAGAAAAAAAAATGTATAATGTTTGGGGGTTCTAAGTAATTTTCTAGCAAAAAAAAAATTGTATTTTTAACTTGTAAACACTGAGTCTGGGAAAAAAAGGCTTTGTCTTTTAAGTGGTTAAACTCACCAGCTGCCATTGGCTTTCCGAATCCAGAAATTCCAAGTGTGTGTGTGTGTGTTGTGTTTTTTTTTTAATTTCAGGGAGGTAAAAAAAATAAATAAAAAAAAATCTTGTTGGTTTCGGCCGTGTCGCTGTGATTTGATGCAGATTTGATTCTCCGGAATGTGATCTTTATTCCGCATTGTATAGATGGGGAAATATTTGCTGAGAAATTGCATTCTGCAACCTGCAGCATTCCGCACATTCCTGCAATGTCTGTTTTTTATGTCTTCATTTTTATGTATATCGGAATCTATCGCGCCCGGGGATGTTTTTTTTTTAATTTCGAATCTTTTGTGTGTCGGGTTGTTTAGCAAATGTCATCTCTGAAATGTCAAACAAGCACAAGGGGTGTTCAGACCCGGAGGGGGAGAGCAAAAAATGTTTTTCAAGTAGATGCAAAACTCCGTCTCTAAAATATACACTTTATTAGGTACACCTGTACAATTGCTCTGTAACAAATTGATCAGCCAATCTCATGGCAGCAGTTCAATGCATTTAGGGCCTCTAGACATAATGAAGCCGACTTGCTGAAGTTCAAACCGAGCCTCAGAATGGGGGAAGAAAGGCGATCTCGTGACTTTGAACATGGCATGGTTGTCGGTGGCAGACGGGCCGGTCTGAGTATTTATGGGATTTTCACACACAACCATCTCTCAGGATTACAGAGAATGGTGGGGAAAAGAGAAAATATCCAGTGAGCGGCAGTTTTGTAGAGGAAAATGTCTTGTTGAGGTCAGAGGAGAATGCCACCAAGAATGAAGGCCCAAGGGGGACCAAATAAAGGGGGTCCAACCCACTACTAGCAAGGAGGACCTAATAAAGTGGCCAGTGAGTGGATATCTCTAAAGTGATAGTACAGTTTTGCCACCCTTCTTTTGCGGCGTAATAAACCACATATTGGTACATGAGCGATCCCGTCTTTGCCCGTTCTTCCTACACTGCTCTTGTCTTTGCCTCGTTCTTCTTCCTCCGCCGCTCCCGCCTTTTTGCCCCGGTCTTCCTCCGCCGCTCCCGCCTTTTTGCCCCGGTCTTCCTCCGCCGCTCCCGCCTTTTTGCCCCGGTCTTCCTCCGCCGCTCCCGCCTTTTTGCCCCGGTCTTCCTCCGCCGCTCCCGCCTTTTTGCCCCGGTCTTCCTCCTGGGTTCATGCTCCTCAGCGGTTTGAGTGGCTGGGCCTTGATGATGTCACTCCCGCGCATGCCCACAGGAGTCAGCGAGGCACGGCGCTCTGTATTCAGGGCACGCTCACTCGCAGTGACCTCATTGGCTATAACTGATGTGAATATCCCTGGAATGGCACAATTGTAGTACTTGGTAAGTCTCCCTATAAGCGTATGACTCTGATTTTGCTATTCCTGTAACATGGCAGGATCACCAGGGATTATTTTTATTGAAAGTTGCAAAAAAAATACTGCAGCTTTCATTAGAAGAATCCCCGGTGATCCTGCCAGGAAGGACCTCGTCCAGAGATTTCCATAAGGTGACAACGGTTCCCAATGGTGCTCCCGCGTTGTCACTGATGCAGACCGTCCATGACGACCCACATCGCATGCGGCTCGCAAGAAGTTCGCTGAGCAGAATGTGAACATTTTTATTGCTGTTTTTACACTCAGACGGATTCCTTCCCTGTAATTTTCTCCCCGGGACTCCTTGTAAAGCGGCTCAGACAATGCAGGGCCGGACCCGGTGTGCAGAGTTACAAGCTTCTAATGCTTTATAGAAGTTGTCAGAGTCTCACTCCCTCCGCAGCAGGATTCCCCGCCGTCACCAGAGCACCTCTGACAGAAGTGTCATTACTAGAAGATCTCTATCTGTATTCTTGTCACCTTTTACATCTGAGATCCACACTGGGCCTTGTCTGATATTCCAGTAATAATAACCTGCAGACAGACGGCCACTTGTTAAACAAAGCGGAAGGTTAAGTGGTGCGACCCTTTAATTGGATGTTGTGGGAAGAATGTTTGTAGGTATTTGAGGTGCTCCAAAATATCAAC
>CM053035.1:4498326-4573326 GCA_028564925.1 Lithobates sylvaticus
GGAAGTTGGGTTGTGGTGATCAGACCCCCCCCCCCCCCCCCCTCCATATCTTTGATATAGTCGTATGAATACCAGCAAAGAGCCAAAGGCATTTCATTTGCTTTCTAGAAACGTGATCAGGCCTCTGACAATATATCCCCCGCCAACATCCTGGCACACAGGGGTCACCTCTGCGCTCTTATAAGATGGTGCCATCACTCGGTCCTGCTGCTTGGTTGATGCCGCTCATTAAATTCTCAGTGCATAGGGAGGAGGTGTCACTGGATACAATTAATAGACAATTTAACTGGTATACTGGCAGCTCTGGTCTACAGGAGATAAATGGCTTCCATTGAAAAGGTCATAGCTGGCATGCTTGTATCCATCGGTCTTGCTAATATCTGTTTCAGATTGGATTCTTTTTTTTTTTTTTTTCTTTTGGTTGGCTTGTATTGGCCGGAACACATGGCATTATTTACACAAAATTGAGCAGCAAATGTTTTAATGGGCAAGCCTTGTGCATGAATGGAGCAAGGTGGACCTCCTAATAGTGGATGAATAGCACTGGACCCATAGGGTCACCTCACTAGTATTGCTTTCCTAATGTACTGATGTTGATGTAGGTCAGGGGTCTTCAAACTTTCTAAACAAGGGGCCTTCAGACTTCAAAGGGGGGCTTGACTGGTGCCAGTGGAAGTAGAAAATGTTCTGGTGTCAGTGGGAGTAAACAATGGCACATCTTTAGTGGGAGGAACGGTGGCCTGCCCTTGGCGTGAGTGGGAGGAAGCCCATCGTTTGCGTTTAGTGTGAAGGAACGGTGGCTCGCCCTTGGCGTGAGTGGGAGGAGGCCCATAGTTGGCGTGAGTGGGAGGAGGCCCATAGTTGGCGTGAGTGGGAGGAACGGTGGCTCGCCCTTGGCGTGAGTGGGAGGAACGGTGGCTCGCCCTTGGCGTGAGTGGGAGGAGGCCCATAGTTGGCGTGAGTGGGAGGAGGCCCATAGTTGGCGTGAGTGGGAGGAGCGGTGGCTCGCCCTTGGCGTGAGTGGGAGGAAGCCCATCGTTGGCGTGAGTGGGAGGAAGCCCATCGTTGGCGTGAGTGGGAGAAATGGTGGTCCACCCTTGGCATGAGTGGGAGGAATAGCGCCCCAAGGACCCCATCCAGCCCCCGAGCCACAGTTTTGGAGACCACTGATGTAGGTTACCTGGTTCCCTGGCAGGCGGCGGCTTCTACACCCCGGAGGATCTCCAGTCTCCTTGGCTTGTAAAGTAATGTAACAAACCTGGAAATGTAATCGCCACACCCCTAAGAGGTCCAGATACAACTTTACTAAAAGTCCAGGGGGAACAATCCAAAGAGTAACCTACTAGTTTTCCAAATCGGTCCAAGAACACCCCCTTTCATCAGGGCTAGAAAAAAACATAACATCTCCTCCATATCAATCTGATAATCAAGATGAATATTCCCTTCTCAGGATTATATTTTTTAAATATAACCCCAAGGAGGGGATAATGTATTGAGTTGGAGATGTCCTTTTGTTTTTTCTTTTTCTAGCTCTCTGATGAAGGGGGGGGGACTCATGGACCCCCAAAACATGTTGGCTTCTTCTTCTTCCTCTTCTTCTTCCTCCTCTTCCTCTTCCTCCAAAATGCTTGGCTGGGGTGTATGGCCAGGCTTCTCCTGGTGGTGAATCTGTGCACCTGACCACCGATCACAACCAAGTCCTCCCCACTCTACCTGTGCGATTTGGCCATTCCCTCTTCATAATCGGGACTCGGCGCCCACATAAATGTCTGTGCCCATCTCTCCAGAGCTTCATGCTGGTAGACGGCACAGCTTACACTGAGCACAACAGCATTGCAGTACGAGGGAAGAGATGAAGCGTTGGAGGCCTAGGACCCCATAGTGAGTGTTTTTTTCTTCTTCTGAAGCCACGTCAGGATGAGTTTAGGATCGTTGCACAGTACCGTCTTTTGTTAATGGTTTCTATTAACTTTCATGTACTCAATTAAGTTTTAATGAACCCGTTTTTCATCGGCTGTTTACAGTGCCGCGTCCTTGCAGGGTTGTGTCACCGTTCTGGCTCCCGGCCGTTGCCACCATCTTTTTTTCCTGCAAAGTAACAAATTGCAGCCCGGGCTTTAAATAAGCATCTTGTTTTGTTAGTTGTTTTCCTAATTGGTAGATCTGGCGGTCGGCCAGGAAGCGGGTATGAGTCAGGCTGCCGTGTCCCCTGTGCTGGCACTGGCAAGGTGGCAGCTGGTCCCATTCGTGTGTCTGTGGCTTCCTGTTGGCTTTCCTGCCTGCTGGTGGCTCTTTTTTTTTTGCAGACATGTGTAGCATGAGCCGCGCATGCAGCTACGTGATACACTAAGCTGTATTGATTGCTTCCCAGAATACTCTGCTGTCTTACAGCTTAATGTGTAGGATGGGTTTCATGGTCTATTGTTCTGACTTCATACGAGACTGACTGGAGCTCTATTCAAGTACAATGAAGAAAGGACCCCTTTACTATAAGCAACGCACTCCTTATTCCCTATAGTAATGCCTCGGCTAGATGCTATTAGCTGCTTCTCTATAGAGGGTAAGAGAATAAATACTTTATCTAGTCGTGGATCAAGTGTTGTGGTTCGTAAATAAAGCGGAACTCCAGCTAAAACCTTTTTTTTTTCGTGGGAAAAGTTTAAACTTTGGGTTGGGTTTGTACTGTTTGTATGTATCCTCTTAGCAGAGATTACCGTGTATATACCCGAGTATAAGCCGACCCGAAGGCACCTAATTTTACCACAAAAAACTGGGAAAACGTATTGACTCAAGTATAAGCCTAGGGTGAGAAATGCGCAGCTACTGTAAGTGGAAGAGAGGGTCAACAATGCCCATTTGCAGCCATAGGTCCCCTGAACTTCAAACTTGGTAGTTAAGGGTTCCTAGATGCCCCCCTAGCTGCAGCCAGGGTCTCTGGACCTAAAGGGTCCCGAAATGACTTTGCCTGCAGATGGACACAGTTGACCAACTTTGAGGGCCCGTATCTCGGGGGCACTTGGTGCTAGGAATCCCAAATTTGGTTGCAAACCAAGTGGAACTAGCACTACAAGATATCCAAATTTGGGGTTCCTAGCACCAAGTGGCCCCGAGATACGGGGCCCCAAAGCCGGTTCGGAGAATGTCAAGCACTTTTTCTGCAGCAGAGAATGACATTTTTATCAAACCAACTTTGGGGCCCCGTATCTCGGGGCCACCTGGTGCTAGGAACCCCATCGGATATGTTCTAGGGCTAGTTCCACTGGGTTTGCATACCATATTTGGTGTTCTTGGCACTAAGTGGCCCAATGATACGGGGCCTCAAAGTTGGTCAACTGTGTCCATCTGCAGCAATGTCATTTTCGGGGACCCTTTAGGTCCAGAGACCCCAAATTTTGGCTGCAGCTAGGGGGCATCTAGGAACCCTTAACTACCAAGTTTGAAGTTCCGAGATACGGGGCCCCAAGGTCGGGTCGGAAAATGTCATTCTCTGCTGCAGAAAAATGCTGGACTCAAGTATAAGCCGAGGGGGGGGGGGGGCATTATCGGCACAAAAAAATGTGCTGAAAAACTCGGCTTATACTCGAGTATATACAGTGATCTCTCACCTCCACTTCCAGAGGCACATGTCGCCTGAACTAAAAATGGGATCATTTTATCACTAGAATGGGGGTCGAGGAAGTCGGTCAGGGGTGGGATGTCTCTTCTCTTTGGGGAGATATACCATCACTTCCTGTTTTTGATAACACGTGCGACCCAAATAAGGATGCGCTCGAGGGCCAAAGAGGGCCGCCAACATGTTTTTGAGGGCTCAAAACTCCCTTCACCAGGACAAAAAGGGCAGCCAACACATTTTAGGGGCTCAAAATTTCCTTCGTCAGGTCAAGGTGGACAGCTAACACATTTTGAGTCCCCAGAACTCCTTTCATCAGGAGAGAGAGAGAGAGAGAGAGAGATATCACCGCTCCAGGTAGGTCAAGCCACAGTGGGAAGACCTTCTCATCCAGCTTGGAAGACCAGGTGACGGCAAAAATGCAAAACATTCTGATGAAGGGTGTTCTGAGCTCTTGAAACGTGTTGGCTGTCCTCCGTCCTGATGAAGGGGCGTTTTGAGCCCTCGAAGCATGGTAACCGTCCTTTGTCCCGATGAAGGGAGTTTTGAGCCATCAAAACATGTTGGCTGTCCTCTTTGTCCTGATGAAAGGAATCAAAAATAGGAAGAAGATCTGGACAGCCGTACTCAAAAAAATAACCTTCACACTTCGATGTAGTGCTTAGTTATAGCTGTGACTAAGCACTACATTGAAGTGTGAAACGCGTTTCTTGCTGTGGCTTGAATTTATGAATAAAAATGAGTACGGCTGTCCAGATCTTCTTCCTGTTTTTTGATTTCCTTTCATCAGGACAAAGAGGACAGCCAACATGTTTTGATGGCTCAAAACTCCCTTCATCGGGGACAAAGGACGGTTACCATGCTTAGAGGGCTCAAAACGCCCTTCATCAGGACTGAGGACAGCCAACACGTTTCAAGAGCTCAGAACACCCTTCATCAGAATGTTTTGAGCCCTCAAAATGTGGTGGCTGTCCTCCTCCTCCTTGACTTTTCATCATGTTACTGGACCACCACGGGCGATAGAGCGTTGCCTATAAAATTTGGCCTTCAAACTCCATCTTTTCTTTTTGCGGGGGAGAAGGAACCCAAGTGGTTTATACTTTTTTTTTATTTTTATTTTATTTTTATTTTTTATTAAATTTTTTTATTTATTTTTTTATTTTTATTTAGCTTGGATAAACCTGCTAGATTTACCATGAACCATGCAAAGTAAGGGGTGTACAGATAAACCATATTTATGTACCTGTGAAGATTTTGTGTGCCTTTTTCCACCTCCTCCCCCTCTGTTCGCTCAGCGGAAAGGCGATGGAATCAAGACGGGAAGTGAATTGTCCTCATCCGAATACAATTCACCGACGGGCTGAGGTCACATGTGGAATTCTTGTAGTATTTATTTGCAGGATCAGCGACGAGAGGAGGAGGGGGGGGGTCTTTCCCTTGCTGTTGTGGCGTCTCTCCGAGCAGAGAGCTTCTGGAGGTGCAAAGCAGTATAGGAAATAATTCAGTGTCCCTGTGTACATGGAGGATTCTATGTATTGCCCTATTATAGCAGTACATAGTGGACGTGAATGGATAGAGAGAGAGATATATATTTTTGTTGGCTTTGTTAGTTTGTGTCTTGGAGTGCCTTGTTTATATAGGTGGTAGCGAGCTCACTGGGCGGGCGGGCGGGCTATATGGTTGCATACTCGTAAAGGGTTGATTTGCTACACATACACCGCCTCCATGACATCATAATGGGTTCTCTCTGTTGACTCAAATTGATATTTTCAAAGGTCATTGGACTGCAGGGTAAGTTTCATTGCTCCCTGGAAAGTGGTCAGGCCAAGCTGAGCAAAGTCTCCAAGAGGGAAGAGGTCAACACAGGTCCCTGACATTACCTAGGAATGTTTATTGTGCCCCCTGCTGGTTTTTTCCATATTCGAAGTTCAAGTAAAGGGGTCAAGTCGGCGACTGGAAAGGAAAACACATTTTTTGGATATTTCTTCTACTTGAATTGGTCTGCTCTAATGCCTAGTGGAATTTTGTTTTAAGGCAGTGGTTCTTAACCTCAGTCCTCATTACCCCCCCCACCAGGCCATGTTTTGGGAATTTCCCTTAGATAAAATAGCTGTCCAAAATACCAAGCCATTGACTTAGATTTAAAGCACCTGTGCAAGATAAAAGGAAAGCCTGCAAACATGGCCTGGTGGGGGGTAATGAGGACTGAGGTTAAGAACCACTGTTTTAAGGCAATACATGGGCATGTCGGTCTCTTCTATATGACTGGTCTCTAGAAGCCTCTTCTCTTAGATACTTCAGGCAGTGGGTGCAGCTGCAACTCCATTTATACAAAATGCAGTCCTGCATTGTAAGTGGGGACATGGGAGGCCCATCCATATCCTGGAGCAATGGAAAGAAGAGTTGAGTCCCGGCTGCCAGGGAAACGAGGACAAAGTTACACCAGTCCTTTTTTCCCGGTACCCTAGTTGAAAATGAGAATTTCACCCTTGCAGTATGGGGGGAGCCCCACTGCAAGGGAAGAACTTCCTGGAGTTCAGCTTCTAAGCCCCCCGCTTACCCCTCCTAGCTGAGTTCCTGATTCTCCATAGTATAGAATAAAATCCAGCAGGGATGGTGGAAGCCCTTCATAGTGGAGAAAGTTTTATGGGAGGAAACTGAACACACAAAAGGTGGGGTGTAACGCCCAAAAATGTGGACAAGAGCCCATAATTATTATGGCCAGAAGACCTCAGTGTTGACTCGTAAAAATGCTACTGCCTGACTCCGTCCACCATGCTCCAGCTAAAAATAAAACCTTTCTTCTAGGTGGCTTGTTCCTTCTAAGGTGGCTTGTTCCTTCTAAGGTGGCTTGTTCCTTCTAAGGTGGCTTGTTCCTTCTAAGGTGGCTTGTTCCTTCTAAGGTGGCTTGTTCCTTCTAAGGTGGCTTGTTCCTTCTAAGGTGGCTTGTTCCTTCTAAGGTGGCTTGTTCCTTCTAAGGTGGCTTGTTCCTTCTAAGGTGGCTTGTTCCTTCTAAGGTGGCTTGTTCCTTCTAAGGTGGCTTGTTCCTTCTAAGGTGGCTTGTTCCTTCTAAGGTGGCTTGTTCCTTCTAAGGTGGCTTGTTCCTTCTAAGGTGGCTTGTTCCTTCTAAGGTGGCTTGTTCCTTCTAAGGTGGCTTGTTCCTTCTAAGGTGGCTTGTTCCTTCTAAGGTGGCTTGTTCCTTCTAAGGTGGCTTGTTCCTTCTAAGGTGGCTTGTTCCTTCTAAGGTGGCTTGTTCCTTCTAAGGTGGCTTGTTCCTTCTAAGGTGGCTTGTTCCTTCTAAGGTGGCTTGTTCCTTCTAAGGTGGCTTGTTCCTTCTAAGGCGGCTTGTTCCTTCTAAGGCGGCTCGCTCCTTCTAAGGCGGCTCGCTCCTTCTAAGGCGGCTCGCTCCTTCTAAGGCGGCTCGCTCCGTCTAAGGCGGCTCGCTCCGTCTAAGGCGGCTCGCTCCTTCTTCTAAGGCGGCTCGCTCCTTCTAAGGCGGCTCGCTCCTTCTAAGGCGGCTCGCTCCTTCTAAGGCGGCTCGCTCCTTCTTCTAAGGCGGCTCGCTCCTTCTAAGGCGGCTCGCTCCTTCTTCTAAGGCGGCTCGCTCCTTCTTCTAAGGCGGCTCGCTCCTTCTAAGGCGGCTCGCTCCTTCTAAGGCGGCTCGCTCCTTCTAAGGCGGCTCGCTCCTTCTAAGGCGGCTCGCTCCTTCTAAGGCGGCTCGCTCCTTCTAGTTTATGAAGTTCAATGCTTTAACTGGTGAATATTTTTAGCTAATCATATACAATCTAGTATATTTACATCCTGATGGCTGTACTGTATGAACACAACTCTTTGAAGGGTCTTTTAGTCCTGTGATTTTTTACAGGCCCCAGTCTGACCTAATGTGTAATGTTGTTATAGGGCACTCTCTTTAATGCTGACCCTCAATAGAAGCCGAGTAGTCTGCTCCGTTCTCTCGCAATTATTAATAAATCATTCTTCCGTGACTTGTTCTTCTAGAGTCATGACATTGTTGTTTAAAAGCTGGCATGAAATTCCCCCTTTGTGTATTGAAGTCCCAAGGCGGTGCAGGATTGCAGCATTGCAGAGTGGCGAGGGGGCGAGCTGTGTTTTTTACTGTGTCAGCTCCATTTCCAGGCAGACATTAGCAGTCAGGTCAGGCAGTCTTGAAGCAGCAGTTGTGTGGAGGGTGGGGACCGCCCGTGTTGTATTGGGGCTGAGATCTTTCCTCTGACCCCCCCCCCTCCATGGAGGGTGGTAAAAGGAAAAACGAAGGCCAATTATTGGTAGAGCTGAGAACCGACACAGAGGGAGCAGATCAATATATAGAGGAATTGTTCAATCAGGTGTTTTTCTTGCTAATCTATATTCTGAAAAGTACTTTAGTTTATGTTAAACATAAATGCAGACCATAAAAGTTGAATTACTGGTAAGTAGCTGTTAAGGCCCATACACACGATCGGACTTTTTGACAACCAACATGCAAATTAGCTGTTTTGGACCAACATCCGACCGTGTGTACGCTCCATCGGACCAACTTTTTTCAGGTTTCATCTGACTTTTGTTGGCTGTGCGAACGGACCAACTTTCTGCCAACAAAAGTCCGATGGACCAAAGTCCGACCGTGTGTACACAAAACCAACGGACTTTTGTACAAACCAATGCAGAACCAATGCAAAAGATCAGACAACAATACAGAAGTTGACCAAAGGTGGCGGTAAAGAGCAGAAAAACCAAGTGATTTGGTGAAAGTTGGCTGAAAAAGTCCTGCCGTGTGTATGCAATACCAACTTGGGGCCAACGCCCTTTTGGACAAAAATCCACGGGAAAGTTGGTCCACGGTCCGATCGTGTGTATGAGGCTTTAGACATCAGGATGGCCATAGACAAGATGACCTCCACCACCAAGGCCTGACATTGTGGTGCATGTAGCTTTAGGTGTTTTTACTCTGTAAGGAAGAAGAAAACCAAAGATGACAAAGTGGCCTGTTAGAAAACCCCACTGTATGGTCACCTACATACACCGATTAACATTATGACCACCCACCTAATGTTAAGTAGACCCCCCTTTTTTCTGCCATATTAGCTCTGACCCATCAAGGCATGGACTTCATTAGACCTCTGAAGGTGTGCTATGGTGTTTGGCACAAAGCTGTTGGTAGCAGATCCTTTAAGTCCTGTAAGTTGCAAGCCGGGTCCTCCATGGATTGGACTTCCCATAGTGCATGCTAGGGCCTTCTCTTCCCCAGGTAAGTGACGTGCACGCGCACGCAACTGGCCATCCATATGATGTAAAAAGAACATGTGATTCATCATTCCAGGCTATCTTCTTCCATTGCTCCATAGTCCAGCTCTGATGCTCACTTGCCCATTGAAGGCTCTTTTTGGCTGTTGACACGGGTCCGAATGGACACCCTGACCAGCTAGGCCAGTGTTTCTCAACTCCCAGTCCTCAAGGCGCACCAACAGGGTCATGTTTTCAGGATTTCCACTAATTTTTCACAGGTGATTTGATCAGTTTTCACTGCCTTAGTAATTACCACAGCCGTTTCATCTGGGGGAAATCCTGAAAACATGACCTGTTGGTGCGCCTTGAGGACTGGAGTTGAGGAACGCTGAGCTAGGCAACCCCCATACGCAACAAACTGCGATGCTCTGTGTGTTCCGACACCTTTTCTATCAGAACTAGCATTCACTTTTTCAGCAATTTGAGCTCCAATAGGTCTTCTATTGGACTTCACGGGCCACCTCCATCAATGAGCCTTACCCACCCCACCTTCGTTAATGAGTCTTGGCCACCCATGGCCCTGTCACCAGTTCTCCGGTCCCCCTTGGACCACTTTTAGGTTGGTCTCTCCCAGTCGTCTGGACATTACAATTTGGGCCTTGTCAAATTCCATCAAATCCCTACACTTGTCCATTTTTTTTCCTGCTTTCAACATGTCAACTGCAGGGACAAAATGTTCACTTGCTGCCTAATAATATATTCCACCCACTTTCTGATGTCGTCATAATGAGGTGATCCATGTTATTCCCTTCCCCTGTCGGTGGTCATAATACTATGGCTGATCGGTGTATAATTCAGTGTCATTCCCCTTTGGTTG
This sequence comes from Lithobates sylvaticus, assembly GCA_028564925.1. Lineage (NCBI taxonomy): Eukaryota > Metazoa > Chordata > Amphibia > Anura > Ranidae > Lithobates > Lithobates sylvaticus. The sequence continues at coordinate 4,508,040 of CM053035.1, forward strand.
TACCCCCCCCCCCCCCCTGCACCGCCCAAACACAAGAGATGCCTTTACTGGTTGGATTGCCTTAAGATCTCAAACCATGTTAGATATGGGTCCCCTAGATTTGCACCAAGGTCCTTTGACGAGCTCTCCTGCCTTCCACGCAGCCAAAGGCCCAATCACGAAGTGCAGATATCTAGATCTATCATATATACATTTTCTTTTTTCTTTTTTAATGCTACATTGTGATTGATTGCAATCATTTTTGATTTTAGACAACGCAACTTCCCTTTTCTTGTTTCCCCATTGCATAAGCATGTGATGGGGAGCAGTTCACATGTAATGTACGAGCTCAGTGTAGGACGTTCCATGTTTGACGCCTCTTTCAGTCAAAACAAAGGGCGTTGTCAGACGATTCGAGAATTAGATTATATTTTGTTTTAATTTATAATTGGAAAGAAGTGATACAGCATTCCTGAGCTGCTTAGTTTTCTAATTAAGGCGTGTACACCGCTAAGTGTTTGTTTACCCCCCCCCCCCCCCGGGGTTCCAAGCTGAAGAAAACCTCTAAACCAGCCGTTCTCAACCCGGGTTCCTCCGAGTTTACTACGTGTTCTTGAGCTGTGTGGCTAACCGACCTCCCCCATGTGAATGGTGCCTCCATAGTTCCAGGTCCTGAACCATTTAGCAGAGCCAGCGGCATTACTCTAAAGGTGGCATATTGACCGCTATTGTGAAAGTCCTTCTTGAGTGCCACCAATGGCCCAGGTCATTCTCCCCCCCCCCCCCAATGGCCCAAGTTATTTCCCCCCCCCCCCCCAATGGCCCAAGTTATTTCCCCCCCAATGGCCCAAGTTATTTCCCCCCCAATGGCCCAGGTTATTTTCCCCCCCAATGGCCCAGGTTATTTTCCCCCCCAATGGCCCAGGTTATTTCCCCCCCCAATGGCCCAGGTCATTTCCTCCTCCCCCCCCCCAATGGCCCAGGTCATTTCCCCCCCCCCAATGGCCCAGGTCATTTCCCCCCCCCCCCCCCCCAATGGCCCAGGTTATTTCCTCCTCCCCCCCCAATGGCCCAGGTCATTTCCTCCTCCCCCCCCAATGGCCCAGGTCATTTCCTCCTTCCTCCCCCCCCCCCCAATGGCCCAGGTCATTTCCTCCCCCCCCCCCCCCAATGGCCCAGGTCATTTCCTCCCCCCCCCCCCCAATGGCCCAGGTCATTTCCCCCCCCCCCCCCCCAATGGCCCAGGTCATTTCCCCCCCCCCCCCAATGGCCCAGGTCATTTCCTCCACTAAGTTTTCTTGTATCGGGTTGCTCCAGGTCTGAGGACTGCAGTCTTTTCTCAGATCTTTCATCGTTTTGATGGTTGGTTGAGCGCTGACCTCAGCGTTTGTCCTTCTGTGGAATGTGTTTTTTTTTTTGTTTTTTTTTTTTCCTTCCTTTTTGGAATTCCCAGACTGATCTGGCGAGTCGTGCGTCTTGCAGAATAGTGACCATTTCTGTTCACTTTTCAGAATAAATTCTGAGCGCAGCATGGGCGGCGGAGGCATCCATATTCATAGGGTAGACTTGAATGTGTGAACGCTTTGTATGTGAGCCTGAAAACTGGTGTAGCCCGGCACCTAGCCGAGACTAGTATTGACGCCATTGATGCGGTATCGCGGTTGGCGTGCTCTAGGCTTGGAATCCAGCGCTAGGTCCACAGGTTTGGTGACTGGTAATGGCAGCTTTTGGTAAACCAAAGTTTGCAGCGGCATCTAAAAAAAAAAAAAAAAAGGCGGCGTTCTCGGTAAAACCAAAATTCTGGTACCGGATTAAGGACTGGAATTTAAAAACATGGTTTGTGTGAGTAAATTCCGGGAGGCAGATGGCCAATTGGCCTGAAGAAAAGAAATGCAACACAAATGTTGTCCCTCCGGTCACACTGGAGGCGGTATTAAAATCCTGCGGGTTCAGCTGAACATGCGAGTTGGGGGGGCGATTTGAAGGACATCTGTGCGGGTTCATACACAGATGTCTATTGAAATTGCCCCCGAAGTCGCCAAAAGTAGTGCAGGAACTACTTTTGGAAATCGGTGCGGTGCCGCAAAGTCTTACCGATTGGGACGGTGCCATTAATAGGCTGCAATTTGTCAAATCGCGCCGATGTGAACTGGAGTTGGTCTACTTAATTGTCCCTGGAAGGCCACGATCTGTAAAAGGGCCAATAGGCACCCAGCTTGGACAGACCAGCTGCTTAATTCTAAAGTCCTCGCCGGTCTGCTAACTACCAGTTTTAAATGGGCCCCCCGAACCTCACCTTCTGGGGTCCCCCGGTGCCTCTCACGGCTCCCCCCCCCCCCCCACATCGTAAAACCCCCTAGGAGAAGCGCTCTCCCGGAGGGGTTTACCTTGCGGGTGCGCTCCCGAGTCCAGCATTTGCGTCCATAGACATGAATGCCTTACTCTGCCCTGGCGCTCGCGTCATTGGATTTGATTGACAGCAGCGGGAGCCAATGGCTGCACTGCTATCAATCTATCCAATCGAGAGCCGGGACCCCGTGGAGAGAGGGAGGGCGCGTCCCCGCCAAGGAGATGAAAGGGCGCAGGTAAGTAAAAGGGGGGGGGGGGAGCTTAATGCATTTCAGCTTGAATGCACAAGGGTTTACACCCCGATATTCCAGTATACAGAGCCCCCCCCCCCGTATTACTCTTTTTACATGAGACCTGCACAATGTATTGGCACCACTAGAACAGACTTGGGATCTTCAGCTGGTGAAATAGACTCCCCCCCCCCCCCCCCCCATACATTCTATCTCTGGCTAAATAAGGAAAGGATCCCGACCTTCCCTGGGGGCCACATGGCAGCCGGCATCATCCGAAGGGAAATAATCAATGGCAGCCAATATATTCCTTCCTACAAGATTCCTGTGATTGGTGGGGGGGGGGGGGGGGGGTTGGTTGTACATGTATGGCTGCCGCTCTTTATAGACGGCTTCTGTCTCCGGGAGCAGAATGGTGGCACAATGTGTTCTGCAGATGCCGTGTGATCCGGGGAACTCCATCCAGACATCAACAACCATCACTTTCCAAAAACCACATGTCCTCCTCCTCCCCCTCCGGGGTTTATCCCGAGTCTGCGGATCATCGGGCTTCTGTTCCTCCACGTTCCCTGGAAACCGCTTCATCGCTACCAAGATATTATTATATGACTTCTATTCTACGGGAGTGACATCACCGCTCTCCATATATAAGATATATTATACAGAGTGACATCACCGCTCTCCATATATAAGATATATTATACAGAGTGACATCACCGCTCTCCAGATATAAGATATATTATACAGGAGTGACACCACCGCTCTCCAGATATAAGATATATTATACAGGAGTGACATCACCGCTCTCCAGATATGATATACTATACAAGAGTGACATCACCGCCCTCCAGATATAAGACATATTTCCATATATAAGACATATTATACAGGAGTGACATCACCGCTCTCCAGATATGATATATTATACAGGAGTGACATCACCGCTCTCCAGATATGATATATTATACAGGAGTGACATCACCGCTCTCCAGATATGATATATTATACAGGAGTGACATCACCGCTCTCCAGATATAAGCTATATTATACAGGAGTGACATCACCGCTCTCCAGATATGATACATTACACAGGAGTGACATCACTGCTCACCAGATATAAGATATATTATACAGGAGTGACATCACCACTCTCCAGATATTATACAGGAGTGACATCACCGCTCTCCAGATATTATACAGGAGTGACATCACCGCTCTCCAGATATAATATATAATATACAGGAGTGACCTCACCGCTCTCCAGATATGAGATATATTATACAGGACTTGTGTATCCCGCTCTCCACATACTCTTGTTGTACAGCGAGTGACATCACCGCTCTCCAGATATACGATATATTATACAGAGTGACATCACCGCTCTCCAGATATACGATATATTATACAGGAGTGACATCACCACTCTCCAGATATATTATACAGGACTTGTGTATCCCGCTCTCCACGTACTCTTGTTGTACAGCGAGTGACATCATCGCTCTCCAAAGGATATTTTAAGCCTCGATCAGAGTTGTGTAATTGTTTGTTCTGTGATATCGGTTCCAGTTGACAACAAGGGTGTCACTCCCAGCAACAGCGGGCACAGCGGGGGAGATGGCGGGTGAGAACAGCGGGCACAGCGGGGGAGGTGGCGGGTGAGATGACGGCTGTAGAAGGAAGTGAGAGACGCTCTGCAGATCCCAGGACTGATCGTTTCCTTCCCGCGGCTCATTAAATATTCAGAAGTAATAACCTCCCTGTGTGGAAGTAATGAACAATGTATTTCATTTAATACATCGCCGAGAATCCTGTGCGCTCCGCCTCCGATGATGTAATAGTGGCGCTGGGCCGTCATCGCTTTCTAAAATATGTCTTCAATTAAACAAAGTGTTCTATAAATTGGCTGATAGACAAAAACTGGAGCAGACCAAGGTGAGGGCGTCACCCGCCGCGATCGCTGTGCGATCGATCAAAAGAGAAGAGATGCCGATTTGTGATCGCCATGTTATAGTAGAGAGCTTCAGTTAAGCAAAAGATTGCAGCAAATGTGTAAAACTTCTAGTAAGCTGAACTATAAGGCCAACAAACTAAACTGAGTCTGAGCGCCACAGACCAAAAACACCATTCATGTCTACTATTTAAAGCAACCCCCTCCCCCGTCTATCCATCCATGTCTCCATGCTGTATGTTGTGGAGAAATCGCTTTGAAACCGCCCCCCCCCCCCCCCACCCCCCCGCATTACTAGCTGTAGCCATCTTCAGTAAGGTCAGATTTATGTAGCATTTACTTCCTGTAATCTATCTGCCCTTAGCTCAGGCATGCATGCAGACATGAGGGGGTGCTTAGCCCCTCCTCCCATGAAGACTCCTGCACACAGACTCCTTGACATTTTGGCCTAGGCCAGAAACCAGAACTTAAAGTGGTGTTGCACACAAAAAAAAAATGCATGAATGTTCCTTGGAAAAAAAATAAAAAAATAAAATAAAATTGGGATTTTTTTTTTTTTTTTCTTGCCTCTAAATGCCTCGTAGTCTGCCTCCTTCAGTGCCTGGGCTGGTGACCATCACTTCCCCCTTGGCACAGGGCTCAGCTCTGCCCCCTCCCTCTTGTCAGTCATCTGGGACACATGACAGGTCCCAGATGACCGCGCGGCCAATCGCGGCGTGGCGCTCGCGCATGCGCAGTGGGTGCCCGGCTGTGAAGCCACATCCGGGTGCCCACAGTTACAATGCTGGCGCCGCCGAGCGCGCCCGCGTGGTGGGGTACGAGCTGGACCCTGGGACAGGTAAGTGTCCGATTTATTAAAAGTCAGCAGCTGCAGTATTTGTAGCTGTTGACTTTAAAAAAAAAATAAAAAAAAAAAATTCAATTGCTCAGTTAAAGAGGAGTAACCATTCTATAAATTTTTTATTTTTTTATTTTTTAAACAAGTCAATAAATACCTTTTTTTTTTTTTCTATCTATTTACCAATGCTAGTAGCATAAAGATTACACATAGTTCATGTTGCTTGAGTTAAGCGGCACTTTAATTTTGAAACAATTTCTTGAATCCCATTTCCCAGCTTTTTCTGATTTATGCCAGTATTAGATTTTTTGTGTGTGTGTATTATTTATTTTTACAAAAATAATATAATTTATTTTATTTACTATATTTTTATAAAAAAATTATATACAATAAAATATAATTAACTATTTTTATTCATTATAGTTTTATTGTAGTATTTTTATAAAAATAATAAAATATAATAAAAAAATTTTAATATATTTTATATTGTATAATAATATAATAAAATTATTATTTTATTATATTTATTAATTTTTTTTATTTTGTCCTTATTGTTCAGGATGGAGATGGTGGTTACATGTCTGACTCCCTGAATGGTTTTGTTGTGCAGTGATGAAGACGATCGTCATGTACAGTATATTCTTCTTGGGCGAGCTGAGCGTGTTTATGCATTGAGCAGACGGCCCCATTTTTGGGAAACATTAGTGATTTGTCAGGAGAAATACTGAACAGATCTTCCCGGTTGAACATTCAAAACCTGTCCTCGGTCTTGTCGCATCTTCTGTAATAAGATTTGCAGACCGAAAACCATTTTTATCATTTTATAAAACCTCCTAACATTATTATTATTATTATTATTTATTGTTAATTAATAAATAATTTATATATATATATATATATATATATATATATATTTATATATATATATATATATATATATATATATATATATATATATATATATATATATAATAATATTTTTTTATTATATAATAAATATATTTTTTATATATAATAATATATAAAAAATATATTATTATTATTAATTTATATATATATATATATATATATATATATATATTATATATATATATATATAGTATATATATATATAATATATAAATTTATTATTTTCTATTATTATTATTAATTTATATATATATATATATATATATATATATATATATATATAATATATAAAATAAAAAAAATATATTATTATTATTAAATTTATATATATATATATATATATATATATATAATATTATATATATATATATATATATATATATATATATATATATATATTATATATTATATATATATATATATATATATAATAAAAATAATATTATTATTTTTTTTTTTTTTTTAAACATGGGTGAGGCCGATGTATTGTCCACCCCCCCCTCTCTCTCTTGCATGCCCAGAGATGGCTGGTGTGCCCCCCACCCCACCCTTTGGCTTGGCTCCCGTGGATCTCCCGAGGCTTTGAAGATCTAGTCTGAACCTGAGCTGGAATGAGATTATTGTTACAAGCAGAATACAATTTGTTTTGCTGTCGATGATTTTGGATCTTTTATAAAGAACTCTCTGCTAATCATCTGCGGATGGAATCGGCCTCTCCCAGTTTTTTTCTTTTTTTGTCCTGTTTTTCTGTGCGTTCAAAGCACTAGTCATGGGGGGAGGGGAGAGGGTGTTGGTGACGGGTATCATGGCTTCCTCTGATCCCTCTTTTTATTAGAGATTGAATAAATCTAACTTGTGTCATAGCGCCGGGGGCAGCGGCCCCTCCCAGTCGTGGCTTTATTCCAGCTTATGTAATCCTCACGTGAAGTCATGTTGGGACCACCATGGTGGTGTGATTGAAGGGTGATGGGGGGGGGGGGGGAAGAATTGTATTGTGGGACATGAACCAACTTATTTAGCCTCTTCTTCAGTCTAGGAAATTGTCCGAGGTGATTAGGCCGTAACATAAAGTCTATTCTATTTTTATTCTGCTATATCTGAATGTAGTCCGTGGTCTGTGCACCACAAACCATCTACAGACCACAAAAGCTCAAAGAACTAAAAGTCCCAGTATAAAGAGGGGAGAGGTCCTACAAGCCACACATCGCTACAAAACCGCCTCAGCCAGGGCTCCACCTAGGCCACGCCAACGCGTTTCGCCCTGCCCTCTTTGCTTAATCATTGGGGTTCAAAGTCCCGGTCCCATACTTCATTCCTTAATGATGGTGGACATCAAGCCACATACTTCTCTATGCATTTTATAAGTTTGCCGCCTTCGCCACTTGCCTATCCTTTAAACTAAAGTGTGTTATCTGAATTATTTTTTTTCTGTGTGTTTATCAAAATGTGGACAAAGTCATTACCTGAGGCCTCCCCGGCCTGTATTTGGCAGCTCATTAAAAAGGCGGGGGTTCCCCCAGGACAGGACTTGAGTTAAAGTTGAGAAATCCAAGTGTTGATGGGTCAAAGAGAGCGCCAAATGAAAAATCTTTTGGGTGTTCAACTGGTTACAGCAAGCAGGGCAAAGGATGGCCAACGCGTTTTGGGGTGTTGACAGTAAAAGTAGCGATTTAGCCAAAAAGGAACTGTCCTCGGCATGCAGGTAGTGATGTGATCACCCAAGGAAGGACTCTGCCAGAAATTGATAGGAGAGGAAAGAAGTCTTGGACCCGGAGTGTCGCTTGTCTACGGCTTTGGGAAAGTAAAAATGGGCGTTGGCTTTTTTATATTTTATTTTTTTTAATGCATCAGTTGGTTGGGGTAGGGAGGAGTGGGAGAGGAGTTGACATTCTTTTCTGGCCAATATAAAAACTCAGCCTATTCAACCCCATGCCTGAAAAGAAACACAGGCAGTAACATTACCTTAGGTGGTCAAAGTGAAAAATTTACAGTTTGATCAGTTGCAAAACTGTTACTTGCGCTGGCTGTCGGCGTGCTGGCACCCTTGCGCTGGCTGTCGGCGTGCTGGCACCCTTGCGCTGGCTGTCGGCGTGCTGGCACACTTGCGCTGGCTGTTGGCATGCTGGCACCCTTGCGCTGGCTGTTGGCATGCTGGCACCCTTGCGCTGGCTGTTGGCGTGCTGGCACCTTGTGGTGGCATGCTTGCGCTGGCGGTTGGCGTGCTGGCACCCTTGTGGTGGCTGTTGGCGTGCTGGCACCTTGTGGTGGCACGCTTGCGCTGGCGGTTGGCGTGCTGGCACCCTTGTGGTGGCTGTTGGCGTGCTGGCACCCTTGCGCTGGCTGTTGGCGTGCTGGCACCTTGTGGTGGCACGCTTGGCGTGCTGGCACCTTGTGGTGGCTCCCTTTTGGTTCCGTTTGGCATGCTGGCACCTTGTGATGGCTCCCTTGTGGTGGGGGTTGGCATGCTGGCATCTTGCGGTGGCGGTTGGCGTGCTGGCACCCTTGCGGTGGCGGTTGGCGTGCTGGCACCCTTGCGGTGGCGGTTGGCGTGCTGGCACCCTTGCGGTGGCGGTTGGCATGCTGGCATCTTGCGGTGGCGGTTGGCGTGCTGGCACCCTTGCGGTGGCGGTTGGCGTGCTGGCACCCTTGCGCTGGCTGTTGGCGTGCTGGCACCCTTGCGCTGGCGGTTGGCATGCTGGCAGCTTGCGGTGGCTCCCTTGCGCTGGCGGTTGGCCTGCTGGCACCTTGTGGTGGCAGTTGACGTTCTGGCACCTTGTGGTGGCTCCCTTGTGGCGGTTGGCATGCTGGCAGCTTGTGGTTGGGGTTGGCGTGCTGGCACCTTGTGGTGGCTCTCTTGTGCTGGCGGTTGGTGTGGTTCCCCTTTTACACTGGTGGTAGGAGGGAGAAGGGTCTCTTTTGATTGGTGGCCAGTATAATGCTCACCATACACGGCTACATAGAGAAAAGCAATAGATTCCTCAATTCCTGGATCTCCGCCACCGCCCATTTGTTCCCGGACAGCCATAGCACCCAACTATCTCTACCTGGTAGAATGCGGTGACTGTTTGGCTGATCATTTTCCGGCCGAGTCAATTTTTATAGCACTCGATCTTGTTTCATGTGACAGTCTGTGTAACATCGAGATAAACCGCCATAACTGATTGGCCGACATGATTGGCGCTCTTTCCTCTGACTTCATTCATTCCCAGCAGATGACATCAACCAATCGGATAATTAGGATTGCACAAGCTTATACCTTTGTCAGCGAAACCAGATTTTGTAAGAGTTTAATTGCACCCAAATTACTTTGTCTCTCGCGGTCCCTTGGGGAAGGGCGGGGTCGGGACACCCATCTCCGCAGGCTGCCATTCTTCTGAAAATTGGCGCGCGCAGTTCATGGGATTATGGTGATTAGAGGAGTTATAGCTTACATAGGCAAAATAGCATTTGCTTCATGTAATGAGTTATTGTAAAATGTAATGATGATAATGATCACTTGCCAATCCCAATTCTGGCTGCTCAATCCTTCCTTGAAGCGTATTTCCACTTTTTGTAGTCAAATTTTGAGAAAAACCCCCCCCCCCCCCATGTTTGTCACGTGTCCCATTCACACCTTCATTTATTTATTTTGTATTATCTTTTGCCTATTAGAGGGAAGGAGGTGTTAAGGCCGACTGCAAGTTTTTTTGAACATTGTTGGAATGAGCCTGTCCCAAGTCTGCCCTCATTAACAAACCATGCAAGAAGCCCCGCCTCTACACCCTGTGTTAGGACAGTGTTCAAATCTAGTTACAATTGATAATGAAGATCTGCACAGGACAGACACTGTTAATTATGACACACAACTACCCCCCCCCCTCCCCCCACCCGTATAAACAAAGAGCACTACCTAGGATTTTTCCTTGCTAGAATCCAGCAAAGCGCATAAGCTGCAATTTCAAAAAAAAAAAAAAAAATTGGATTTGCAATGTTGGTGTTCTCTCAGATTGCCTGCAAAAGTGGAATCGCACTTTAATGTACTGCTGTCATCTGCATTGTCGGCATAGGCATGTGCACTCAGGGTGTGCCAGGTATGCCTGGGCTCACCCTAATCCTTGTGTGGTGCAGTCTAAACCCCCCACCCGATTAGACCCCTTATATTTCACCAAAGCCCCTAATGAGTGGGGGGGGGGATGGGGCACTAGAGCAAGGGTTTCTAAACAAAGGGCCACTATATTGTCAGAGTGTGGGGTAGAAAATTACCTGTTAGTGGAAGTAAACCATGCCCCCTCGTTGGTGTCAGTGGGAGGAATAGTGCCCCCTCGTTGGTGTCAGTGGGAGGAAAAGTGCCCCCTCGTTGGTGTCAGTGGGAGGAATAGTGCCCTCTCGTTGGTGTCAGTGGAGGGAATAGTGCCCCCTCGTTGGTGTCAGTGGGAGGAATAGTGCCCCCTCGTTGGTGTCAGTGGGAGGAATAGTGCCCCCTCGTTGGTGTCAGTGGTGAGGAATAGTGCCCCCTCGTTGGTGTCAGTGGGAGGAATAGTGCCCCCTCGTTGGTGCCAGTGGGAGGAATAGTGCCCCCTCGTTGGTGCCAGTGGGAGGAATAGTGCCCCCTCGTTGGTGCCAGCGGGAGGAATTGTGCCCCCTCGTTGGTGCCAGTGGAAGGAATAGTGCCCCCTCGGTTGGTGCCAGTGGAAGGAATAGTGCCCCCTCGGTTGGTGTCCGGTGGGACCAATAGTGTCCCCTCGGTTGGTGTCCGGTGGGACCAATAGTGTCCGGTGGGACCAATAGTACCCCATTGTTGGATAAATGCAAGCAAAGGGCCACAGTTCGGAGACCACTGCTCTAGTGTCTCCCCCGATCAATCTTATCGGAAAGCCCTTTGCTGGCTCCTTATGCCGGTACCAAGCTCATAATTACAGCCGTTTCCCATGATTTAACCCTTTGTCTGCCATGCTGTTTATTGACATACTTTGGTAAACGAGTGGTTAAATGATCAGAACACTCGGGGGGGCCTTGTAGCCCCCCACTATATAAAAGGCGGCTGCTCCCTACAACCAATAATCTTCTCCTTTCCTTCTGTTTACTGAGATACTGAAGTCTTCCTTTAATGACGACGTTCCCCCTCCCCAGTAATTTACTTAGCGCGGGTCTGCATACAGAGCAGTCTGGTCGGTGGGTTGCCTGGCAACGCCCCTTTAAACCTCTCAATGGAAGAAGAATGATGGCCGTCGGGCAGAATAAGCATGGAACGTTTTACGTAGGAGTTCCTGAGCGGCTGTGCGTGTAACCTGGATAAACAGCCCCCATCACCCCTATAGGAACATTCCCACCGCATACCTCCCCACTGAACTCATGGAAAAGACCAGGACATTGAACAGAGCTAGTTGTGTCACCAGACCCCCCCCCCCCCCCGGAGTCTTGTTTAATTAATGCGATTTAAACGTTTCCTTATTCTGCACAATGTTTGATTAGCGGGACGTGTGAAATGGTGAATGCAATGAAGGATGGGTTGTCGTCATATATAGGAATTAAATAGGTCTGGTCACGTGAGTGGACTATGGAGAGGCGGTGGCTGTACACAGAGGGGGTTGGCTGGAGGTCTACCAATTCCTCAGAAAAAGATTACGCCACAGGAAGTGTGGTTCAATTATTCGATTGACTTTATGGCCTTGGTGCCCAACCTGCAGCCCTTTGACACCTGTAGTAATTTATTGGAGCGTTTGATTTTATAAATGGGCTGTAATGGTGGTGCTCTCTAGTAGTTTCATGTTGGACTACCTTTTTATAGCCCTGGTGCCCAACCTGCAGCCCTTTTGGTTTTTCCCATGTGGTCCTTGGACACCAGTAGTAATTGGAGTGTTGGGTTTTATAAATGGGCTGTAATGGCGGTGCTCTCTAGGAATCCCCCAGGTTGGACTCCCTTTATTATCCTGGTGCCCAACCTGCAGCCCTTTTGGTGTTTCCCATGTGGTCCTTGGACACCAGTAGTAATTGGAGTGTTGGGTTTTATAAATGGGCTGTAATGACGGTGATCTCTAGGAATCCCCCAGGTTGGACTCCCTTTATTGTCCTGGTGCCCAACCCGCAGCCCTTTTGATACCTGTAGTCGTTTATCAAGAGTGTTTTGATTTTATGAATGGGCTGTAATGGCAGTGCTATCAAACCTTGTTGGCCTCACTTTATTGCCTTGTGTCCAGCCGGCAGCCCTTTGGTGCTTCCCATGTGGTCCCTTGGACACCAGTAGTAATTTAATGGGAGTGTTTTAGTTTTTATAAGTGGGCTGTAATGACGGTGATCTCTAGGAGTCCCAGGTTGGACTCCCTTTATTATCCTGGTGCCCAAACCGCAGCCCTTTTGACACCTGTAGTCATTATCAAGAGTGTTTTTTGATTTTATGAATGGGCTGTAATGGCAGTGCTATCTAGTAGTTTCATGTTGGCCTCGCTTTATTGCTTTGTGTCCAGCCGGCAGCCCTTTGGTGCTTCCCATGTGGCCCTTGGACATCAGTAGTAATAATTATTGGGAGTGTTGTTCTAAACTTCAGCCCGAGGGCTAGATGTGGCCCTTTGCTAGCCTTTGTCTTGGGGGACAACTCCCTCCACTGATATGAGGCACTATTCCTCTCACTGACACCAATAAAGGGGCACTATATCTTCCACCGATACCAATGATGGAATACTATTCCTCCTACTAATACGGGGAATACTCCTCCCATTGACCACCAACCCCGAGGCCGTATTTATTCTCACCGAGGCCGGGCCCATGACATTTTCTGCCCCTGCTGGCCACAATCTGGCCCTCCTAAAGTCTGAAGGCCAATAAAGTGGCCTTTTTGAAAAGTTTGGAGACCCCTGTTCTAAATGGGCTGTAATGGCGGTGATCTCTAGTAGTTTCATGTTGGACTACCTTTTTATAGCCCTGGTGCCCAACCTGCAGCCCTTTTTTGGTGTTTCCCATGTGGTCCTTGGACACCAGTAGTAATTTTAGTGTTGGGTTTTTTTTATAAATGGGCTGTAATGACAGTGATCTCTAGGAATCCCCCAGGTTGGACTCCCTTTATTATCCTGGTGCCCAACCCGCAGCCCTTTGACACCTGTAGTCATTTATCAAGAGTGTTTGTTTGATTTTATGAATGGGCTGTAATGGCAGGGCTATCTAGTAGTTTTCATGTTGGCCTCGCTTTATTGCCTTGTGTCCAGCCGGCAGCCCTTTGGTGTTTCCCATGTGGTCCTTGGACACCAGTAGTAATTGGAGTGTTGGGTTTTATAAATGGGCTGTAATAACGGTGATCTCTAGGAATCCCCCCAGGTTGGACTCCCTTTATTGTCCTGGTGCCCAACCCACAGCCCTTTGGTGCTTCCCATGTGGTCCCTTGGACACCAGTAGTAATTGATGGGAGTGTTTTGTTTTTTTTATAAGTGGGCTGTAATGACGGCGATCTCTAGGAATCCTCCAGGTTGGACTCCCTTTATTATCCTGGTGCCCAACCCGCAGCCCTTTTGACACCTGTAGTCATTTATCAAGGGTGTTTTGATTTATGAATGGGCTGTAATGGCATGGCTATCTATCTTGTTGGCCTCACTTTATTGCCTTGTGTCCAGCCGGCAGCCCTTTGGTGTTTCCCATGTGGTCCTTGGACACCAGTAGTAATTTTAGTGTTGTTTTTTTTTTATAAATGGGCTGTAATGACAGTGATCTCTAGGAATCCCCCAGGTTGGCCTCCCTTTATTGTCCTGGTGCCCAACCCGCAGCCCTTTTGATACCTGTAGTCGTTTATCAAGAGTGTTTTGATTTTATGAATGGGCTGTAATGGCAGTGCTATCTATCTTGTTGGCCTCGCTTTATTGCCTTGTGTCCAGCTGGCAGCCCTTTGGTGTTTCCCATGTGGTCCCTTGGACGCCAGTAGTAATTAATGGGAGTATTTTGGTTTTTATAAGTGGGCTGTAATGACGGCGATCTCTAGGAATCCCCCAGGTTGGACTCCCTTTATTGTCCTGGTGCCCAACCCGCAGCCCTTTTGACACCTGTAGTCGTTTATCAAGAGTGTTTTGATTTTATGAATGGGCTGTAATGGCAGTGCTATCTAGTAGTTTCATGTTGGCCTCGCTTTATTGCCTTGTGTCCAGCCTTTGGTGCTTCCCATGTGGTCCCTTGGACATCAGTAGTAATTATTGGGAGTGTTGATGTTCTAAACTTCAGCCCGAGGGCTAGATGTGGCCCTTTGCTAGCCTTTGTCTTGGGGGACAACTCCCTCCACTGATATGAGGCACTATTCCTCTCACTGACACCAATAAAGGGGCACTATATCTTCCACCGATACCAATGATGGAATACTATTCCTCCTAATAGGGGGAATACTCCTCCCATTGACCACCAACCCTGAGGCCATATTTATTCTCACCGAGACATTTTCTGCCCCTGCTGGCCACAATCTGGCCCTCCTAAAGTCTGAAGGCCAATAAAGTGGCCCTTTGAAAAGTTTAGAGACCCCTGTTCTAAATGGGCTGTAATGGCAGTGATCTCTAGCAGACCCATGTTGGATTGCCTTTATTACCCTGCCTCCCACTTTTGCAGCCCTTTGGCGCTTCCCATGTGGCCCTTGGACCTCAGCAGTAATCGGTGAGACTGTTTAATTTTGTGAGAGGGCATCAGTGGAAGGAATAGTGCCCCATCGTTGGTGTATTATGGCAATCTCCTGTAACAAGTTCCTGTCCCCAGTTGTATCATGTCTGCTTCCTCTAGCGAGTCTTCAGTCTTCTGTATCATTACATATACTGAATGTTACATGTGGCCTCCTTGGTGTTATCAGGGGCCACAGTTGAGGCCCCTTAAAACTATGGGCTATATTTGTTATCTGCAGAGCTCTGGGGTGAAATCTCCATCGGTGTTGTGATAATGAGACTTTGTAGCCGTAAAGGTCTTTCCTGGACAATGAAATGCCTTGTTTTTCGTCTCCCGGAGTAGCTGTTAGTCCAAATGTGGTGATAATATGAAGAGTCGTTGTCTGGGGTTGGGTGGAGGAGGAAGCGCCACGTTCATCAAAGAACACCATTGATTTGCAGTTGTTCTGGAGGAAGGAAGTGGTTTCTGCCCGAGTTTTCTTCTTCTTTTATAATTATACCTGTTTTTTGTTTTTAAACCATGGCAACCACATTAGAACCTTCTCCCCCCTTCTTCTTTTTTTGTCTTTTTCTTTCTCTTTCTTTCTTTCTTTTTTCTTTCTTTTTCTTTCTTTCTTTCTTTCTTCTTTCTTTTCTTTCTTTTTCTTTTCTTTCTTTGTTTCTTTCTTTCTTTTCTTTCTTTCTTTTTCTTTCTTTCTTTTTTTGAACCTTCTGCATTGAATTTGGACTGACTGTGTTTGCAGTTTTTTTTTTTTTTTTTTTTTTTTTTTTTTTTTTAGGACTAGTTTCGTCTACATTAAAGGCTCAGAATAAGAAGAAAATAAAAAAATCAATATTAGATTTGTCCAAAATTCTGCTGCACTGGCAATTTTAGAATTTGCATGCTTGGCAGTTCCTTTCCAACCTCCAGCTGGACTGGTGTCAGTTTTCCTTTCTTCGGGTTGTTGTTCAACCGCTAAAATCTCATAAAAGCTTTAGCATGTCATTTTCAAAAGTCTTTTTCAGTATAATTCAAATCTGCAACTTTCTTTAAAATCCTATCTGGTGCTGCCATGGGGGTCTTTGCTGAGGCACTTCCTGTTGTAGGATGACCTCTCTCCATCCCGCCTCTCCATCCCGCCTCTCCATCCCGCCTCTCCATCCCGCCTCTCCATCCCGCCTCTCCATCCCGCCTCTCCATCCCGCCTCTCCATCCCGCCTCTCCATCCCGCCTCTCCATCCCGCCTCTCCATCCCGCCTCTCCATCCCGCCTCTCCATCCCGCCTCTCCATCCCGTCTCTCCGTTGTCACATCTCATGCGAAAACTACAGAAGCACTGAGATACAACATAGGATGAACATCAAAACCTCATGCATACGTAGTGTGTGTACATTGATGGATCAACCATAACATTTATGACCACCCACCTAATATTAAGTAGTTCTCCCTTTTGTCATCAAAACGTCCCTGACCCATCCAGGCATGGACTCTACTAGACCTCTGAAGGTAGGCTTTGGTATCTGGCACCAAGCGATCCTTGAAGTCCTGTAAGTTGGGCGATGGGGCCTCCATGGATCGGGCTTGATATGTTTCCAGCACATCCCACAGATACTCGATTGGATTGAGATCTGGAGGCCAAGTCAATGCCTCCCAACTCATGGTTGTGTTCCTCAAACCATTCTTGAATTCATCAGACCAGGCCACCTTCTTCCATTGCTCCAGTTCTGATGCTTACGTGCCCATTGTGGGTGCTTTTGGCTGTGAACATGGGTCAGCATGGGCACCCTGACTGGTCTGCCGCTACACAGCTCCATATGCCGCAAACTGCGATGCTCTGTGTTCTGACACTTTTCTATCAACCGGCATTACCTTTACCAGCTATTGGAGCTCCAGTATCTCTTCTATTGGATCGGACTACGCAGGCCATCCTCGCCACCGCCTCCTTCATCCAAATGGGCCTCAAACCCCCCCCCCACCTTAATCCAAATGGGCCATCGCCGCCTCCTTCATCCAAATGGGCCTTCTGCCCCCCCCCCCCCCTGTTGCCTCCTTCATCCAAACTAGCCTCCCCCTCCCCCCTCCTTCATCCAAATGGGCCTCAAACCCCCCCCCCCCCCACCTTAATCCAAATGGGCCTTCTGCCTCCCCCCTGTTGCCTCCTTCATCCAAATGAGCCTCCCCCTCGCCGCCTCCTTCATCCAAATGGGCCTTCCCCCCCCCCCCCCCGCCGCCTCCTTCATCCAAATGGGCCTTCTGCCCCCCCCCTGTTGCCTCCGTCATCCAAATGAGCCTCCCCTCCCCCCTCGCCGCCGCCTCCTTTATCCAAATGGGCCTTACCCCCCCCCCCCCCTGTTGCCTCCTTCATCCAAATGGGCCTTCTGCCCCCCCCCCCCTGTTGCCTCCTTCATCCAAATGAGCCTCCCCTCCCCCCTCGCCGCCGCCTCCTTCATCCAAATGGGCCTTACCCCTCACCACCTCCTTCATCCAAATGGGCCTAACCCCCCCCCCCCCCCCCCCGCCTGCTTCCGCCTCCCCCCCCCCCCCATTCATCCAAATGGGCCTAACCCCCCCCCCCCTCCTTCATCCAAATGGGCCTAACCCCCCCCCCCCCCCACTGCAGGCCAGGAGCAGTTTTGGCGTTGCTCTGACGCAGTCATCTAGACATTACACGTGTCCTATTTTTTTTTTTTTTTTTATTCTTCTTTCAACACATCAACTTCAGGGACAACATGTTCACTTGCTGCCCAATATATTCCACCCACTTTCAAGGACCATTGTATCCAGATAATCAATGTTTACACACACTAGACGGGGTGTACTGGCAGAAGGAGATTATTTCCTCTATGCACTCACATCACCGGGGTGTGAATCGTTGGGTGCGACAAACAACTTTCCAGACACAAATCCTCCATAAATCTCCTCCACTTTATGTATAGACAAACCTTTACGTTGCCAGGAGAGCCGCGTTATTTTGCTTCCTTTAGTGGATTATTTCCATTGTCTTCCTGATCCCAGACCTTTACAGCTTCAAGTGGAAAATAAAGCCCCATCAGGGCGAGACGTCAGAACTAATGAGCGCACGTGGGGTGTTTTTTTTTATTTTTTTTTGTTATTTGTCATCTTTTATAATTATAGGTTGATTTTCTATGAATTTGTTATAATGTTTAACAAAGCGCTTTTGCGTGCGCTGCGGAGGGAGTCGGATCTGTCATTACGTTAAGCGTTTTTTTTGCCCGCAGGTTCGCTTTTGTAAACCATTAAAGGCTTTGCAGCAATGAGGGCTGCAAGGGATTCTGGGTAATAGAAGATTAAGTGATAAAAACAGACGGGTGTGAAGGGTTTGAATGGAATTCTGGGCCGGGAGTCTTTCAGTGGTGCTTCCATTGTATGGATGGGTACTAGAAGGTTTGAAAATGGCGGACAGGTTCACTTTAAGAGGAAGTGGAAAGCGAGCGACTCGCTTCCTATAAAACGCGATTCAGCAGAACTGCCATTTTTTTTTATTTGTGCGGTGATTGATTTATATCCAGCCCAGACACAGAACGGGCATGAGTCCTCATATGAGTCAGTTGCAGGCAATACAGTAATTGCTCAAAATGATTAAAAAGGTGAATTAACTCTTTCAGAGGAAAAAATGAAAAGGTGAATGAACACCTTACACCAAGGTGGGGCAAGCGGTGGCCCTCTGGCTGTTCCAGAACTACAAGTCCCATCATGCCTGTGGGAGTCATGTTTGTGTAAAGTGTCCGCTATGTGTAAATTTAGTTAATTAACTCTCAGAACCCTTTTACTGTTCTTGAGAGAAAAATAAGTAGGTTGACCTTGGCATCAGTTTGGCTGGGTTGTGTTAGGGTTCTGCCTGGTCATGGGTACAGTTAGGCGCACATGACAGGTTTAGAACCAGGCCTGGTTGGACGTTTTGGGTATCAACATTCCCCGGAGCCAATCAGTGGGTGCGTTTGGCCCCGCTGAGGAGTCTGGGGAAGGGTACTTAAGATGCTGGGGGTCACGTGTTGGGGGTTAGTTCGTGTGGCCAGTGTGCCTGTTTACTGTGGCCAGTGTGCCTGTTTACTGTGGCCAGTGTGCCTGTTTACTGTGGCCAGTGTGCCTGTTTACTGTGGCCAGTGTGCCTGTTTACTGTGGCCAGTGTGCCTGTTTACTGTGGCCAGTGTGCCTGTTTACTGTGGCCAGTGTGCCTGTTTACTGTGGCCAGTGTGCCTGTTTACTGTGGCCAGTGTGCCTGTTTACTGTGGCCAGTGTGCCTGTTTACTGTGGCCAGTGTGCCTGTTTACTGTGGCCAGTGTGCCTGTTTACTGTGGCCAGTGTGCCTGTTTACTGTGGCCAGTGTGCCTGTTTACTGTGGCCAGTGTGCCTGTTACTGAACCGGGGTAGCCCCACGAGGGAACCCGGTCGTGGGAGCGTGTGCCGCCCCGTAACATGGTTAGTCTGACTAGCCCCACAGGCCCGCTTGGTCTGGGGCAAGGATCCCATCTGTTCCCGAGTCTCGGAAACGGCTGGCCCGAGGCGCAATAACTGAGGGAGGATTCAAGGCGTCCGGGTGCGCTCTCAACTCGGAGGGGGCACCGCAGCTCGTGTAAGCGACCGGGGGAGGACTCTTCGGAGGAGGGCCATCAAGCTGGCATCCTGAGAAGTGCCTGGTTGCTGGGTTGTAAAGGACACTAGAGAATCCACGCTTCCCCAATACTGCCAAGGAGACGGATAACTTTCCAGGTACTGAGGAAAGGTTCCTGTGTGCTTCTGATTACTACTTTAACTCAAGGTTAGAGACTTTGTCAATTCCGAATCCAAGTGCTGACTGCCATGATCTCTGGCTAGAGATTTGTTCAGCTTTTGAAGCGCCCAGCTGCGAGTGGCTACTCTCTGGGTTGGCATTAGAGACTTTCACATATTTAGCAGTTCAAGGTGCCTGAGTTTCTTCACCCTTGTTGCCCCTGCAAATAAAAACCTTTCTAAAGGACTTTTATGGTGTCGGAGTCCGAAGTTGTTGGGTACTAACCCTGGGAACCCCTAGACCTGGAAGAACAAGCCAAGCGGAGGTAACCGGTAAGCCCAAAAGTCAAGGCCCGCCCCATTGAGGGTTACGGCCACTACAGTTGTAACTGTCAGTCTTGCAAAGCCTCATGGGACATGTAGGTCCACCACACCTGGAGGGCCACAGTTGCCTATCCTCACCTACTTTGGTGTCCTTCTGCTGGACCCGGTCTCCAGACCTTGAATGAGAATTGCAGCTTCCAGTAGCGTTTGGCCGATCATCACAGGGATAAAAATTATATAAAACGGTCTTTCGGTAGAAACGTCTGGATTTGTTCATTGGCGATGATCTGTAACCGTGGCCTGTGATTGGTCATTGGCAATTCATGAGTTCTGAATCCGATGACAATGGCTTGTGCCGAGCCAGGAGTTCTTGGCAGTCACCGGATCCTCGGTGTGGGAATTTGAAAGTTTTTTAAAGCAGAACAGCAGCTGTCTGGGATTTAAGGAGAAGTTGCAGATCTCGCTCCATATACAGAATGTTTTTCCTCCGCATACTTCACCGGTGGCATCACCAGACGGATGGGAAGTCGAGACATCACCCCTCTCCTTCCCACGTGACTGGCCCAGGAAAATCTCAGATGAGGCTTTATGGGAATTTTTGTTTGGTAGATGTAGTCTTTTTTATTGTTCACCAGAGTGCCTTTTATGCCGTGTACACACGAGAGGACTTTTCGACAGCAAAGGTCCGACAGAACGAATCCATCGGACAATTCGATCGTGTGTGGGCTCCATCGGACTTTTGCTGTTGACAAATCCGACAGACTTTAGAAGTAGAACATGTCTTAAATTTTCCCGTCGGAACTCTGCTGGACCCAGTTCCTATCGAAAAATCCGCTCGTCTGTGTGCTAGTCCGACGGGCAAGCGACGACGCTAGGGCAGCTATTGGCTACTGGCTACGAACTTCCTTATTCTAGTCCGGTCGTACGTCATCACGTTCAAATCCGTCAGAATTTAGTGTGACTGTGTGTGGCCAAGTCTGTTCATTCGAAAAGCACGTCGGAGCTCCGTCAAAGACCGTCAGGCCTAGTCTGTTAAAGTCCGCTCGTGTGTACGCGGCGTTAGTGGTTTTCACCCTCTAATGGGGGTCCTGGGTTCGGTTTCTTCTAATGCACGATCAGTGTCAAGCTTAGATGTTCTTCTGTCGGTCTCCCCTATGAGCTCTGCCTTGTTTACACCAATGGTGGTCAACGTGAAACTTGGAGGGCCTCAGCTGCGGTCCCTAACGCCTCTATAGGGGCACACAATAGCAGTGCTCGGTGTTGGTTGCAGTAATAACCCCCCAGCCCTGTTGTCCGTGGTGGTTGCAGTAATAACCCCCCAGCACTGTTGTCCGTGGTGGTTGCAGTAATAACCCCCAGCACTGGTGTCGGTGGTGGTTGCAGTAATAACCCCCCAGCACTGGTGTCGGTGGTGGTTGCAGTAATAATCCCCCCCCCCCCTCCTCAGCACTGGTGTCGGTGGATGCGGTAATAACCCCCAGCACTGGTGTCGGTGGTTGCACTGGTGTCGGTGGTTGCAGTAATAACCCCCCCCCCTTCCTCAGCACTGGTGTCGGTGGTGGTTGCAGTAATAACCCCCCTCCTCAGCACTGGTGTCGGTGGTGGTTGCAGTAATAACCCCCCCCCCCCCCCAAGCACTGGTGTCGGTGGTTGCAGTAATAACCCCCCCCCCTTCCTCAGCACTGGTGTCGGTGGTGGTTGCAGTAATAACCCCCCTCCTCAGCACTGGTGTCGGTGGTGGTTGCAGTAATAACCCCCCCCCCCCGAGCACTGGTGTCGGTGGTTGCAGTAATAACCCCCCCCCCTTCCTCAGCACTGGTGTCGGTGGTGGTTGCAGTAATAACCCCCCTCCTCAGCACTGGTGTCGGTGGTGGTTGCAGTAATAACCCCCCCCGAGCACTGGTGTCGGTGGTGGTTGCAGTAATAACCCCCCCCCGAGCACTGGTGTCGGTGGTTGCAGTAATAACCCCCCCCCCCCCTCCTCAGCACTGGTGCCGGTGGATGCAGTAATGGTACTCACACCAGCATTGAAGGCTATACAACCCCCCCCCCCCCCTCTTATGGGTAGTCAGTGGCAGTGAACAGTAAAAATTATACACACAAGTGACCTACCTTTGTTACTAAACTGTAGCAGAGAAACATCAGGTCACCAGACTTGCAGGGCTGTGCAAATCTCAGAGCTGGATGGACAAACCCAAACCCTTTGGCAGACGAGACTGCTCATATGTCTATTTCAGCTGTGCATTTGTTTGCTTACTGGTGCAGTACTTAAAGCAGGGGGTAGGCAACCTGGGGGGGGGGGGCCCTCATGGAATTCCCATGCAATGCCTCATGGGAAATGTAGTTCCACAACAGCCGGAGGGGCCCCAGGTTATATGTATATCTGTGTATATATGTAAGTAAGTAAATAAATATATATATATATATATATATATATATATATATATATTTATTTATTTATTTTTTGGTTTCTCTTTTTCAATATTAGTGGTTGGTATGATATGGATTGGCTTCTTCGAGGGGCTGCCGTGTATTGTGTTGCATTATCAGTGCAGCTCTTATTGCCTGCTGTGGCGATGGAGGGGTTAATGTTGCATGCGTGGTTCTCTGTATGAACGATGATTGCACAGGTCGCTCGTTCTGCCAGTCTGGCGCTGTCAGCCCAGGTGCTCTCGCTGAGCGATGATTTAAGGCCGGGTGGGGTGGAGGGGGGGGGGGGGGGTTCTGTTTTATCAGTTTAATGCTTCCTCTGGAGCAGCGCCAGCAAAATGCAGCTTGGATTAAAATTCAGCATCTGGCCGCTCAGTACTCAGGCAGCCTGTAATTACAGGACTCTCGAGGACTGTGCGTGACTGAGTGGACCTTTTATATAGGACCGGTTCCCACAGAGCTGCCATTACCAGCCCTGCTGACCTAACAGATTGGTGACACCAGTGGTGGGATGGTCGCCCTACAACCAAGCGCGTTCTTCGTAGATAACTGGATGTTCTGGGCCGGGCCCTTTCCTTCATCAGGCTATATATATTTTTGAGGGAGACCTCTCATTTCTAATACAGGCACTTTAGGGACCAGTCCTGTTTGAGGAGCTATTGAAGAAATCTGCTCTGTATTGTCAAGGCAGATTTAGATGTTAAGCCCTTTACAATGTTTGCCCGCTGACCCATTTTTTTTTTTTTTTTTTGTGGGTAATCTACAATCTTGTGCCTTGAGCACCAATGGATAGGTTAGGTAGAGGGATCGGAACCCAGGTGCCCCATTTTGATACCTGTATATATGGAACTAAATGGTAGAGAAACCATTAGTAAGTCCCACTTGGCCAATTTTCCCAATTAAGACCACATTCACTCTGGTGGGACCTCCCAATAGAAGTTGCTTAGGTTGCAGTTTGGCACCAGCACCACTCGCAGTATAAACCATACAAAACTAAAACCAAATGGGGCTTTTAGGGATCCCTCACAGACCTGCACATAAAATTGTAACTAAAGTTTTTATTTTTGTACAGTTAAGCATTACACCCTTAAAAGACGAAACCTGCTGGCCATCGATGGCCCATACATCACAAATACATTTTGCTACAAATAAAAAAGCGCTGCGTAAACTGTTGGTGCTATATAAATCGTGTATAATAATAAATAATGAGGGGCTCCCTTGATTTCTTGCAGCTGTCAATGGTGAGATCCCCCACCAAGAGATGGTTCATGCTCCTTGGGGGGGGGGGGCTTCTCATTTAATTTAATTTAAAATGAACAAAAATGGAGTCCAGCTGATACCCTTATGGCCAAATATCACAGAAGTGTTCGGGAACTGGTGTCCATGCGCCATGGTATCAGAATAGTGGTTTATCCAATAGCGGGTGACTTTTTTTTTTTTTTTTTGCTAGACCGATCAGCAGTGATAATACAATAGATGTGCAGAATGATGACATTGGGTCTAATCCCAGTAAAGGATTGGTGTCCTTGGCACTCTCCCATATAGAAAGCCTTCACATACATCAGCCTATTAATGACGTCCTAATAATAGAGCTTCTGTATTCCTGTTTGTGTAATCGATGGTCTCAAATCTTCTAAAATGACCGGTATACTGTCCTTCGTCAATAATCGATCGACCGCTGTCCACCCGCCTCCCTTCAACGGCCTCCAACATGGAAGGTGTCCTGGAAATGCTGTTGAGGAAATGAATGACGTGTAACATGAAACTGGAGGGCTAAAACATGGGGGAAAAGGTTACATTGGCCAACTTGGTTCTATTTTTAATTTTTTTTTTATTTTTAATAATTTTTTTTTTTTTTGTAGGATCGATTGAGTTTATTTTTTCAGACATTCTGTGAATGAATTCCACCAGAGCTTGTATATTGCCTTAGGTCCACCTGCCTCCTCCCTGCTCTGCTATGTTGTGGTGTGTCGTCCCGAAATATTTCAGATTCTTAACTGAAATGAAATCACACGACTATTTGTAACTCAAGAGTTGTTAGACCGGCCGTATAAAGCCTATTAAAGTGTATTTCTATTGTAGAACATTCTAAAATGGTATTTATTACCCGGGTTGTTTCTGTATGTTCTACAGCAGTGGTCTCCAAACTGCGACCCTTTGCTTGCCTTTACCCAGCCCTTAGGGCACTATTCCTCCCACTGCCACCAACTATGGGGCACCATTCTTTCGCCTGCCACCAGCTATGGGGCGCCATTCTTTCGCCTGCCACCAGCTATGGGGCGCCATTCTTTCGCCTGCCACCAGCTATGGGGCGCCATTCTTTCGCCTGCCACCAGCTATGGGGCGCCATTCTTTCGCCTGCCACCAGCTATGGGGCGCCATTCTTTCGCCTGCCACCAGCTATGGGGCGCCATTCTTTCGCCTGCCACCAGCTATGGGGCGCCATTCTTTCTCCTGCCACCAGCTATGGGGCGCCATTCTTTCGCCTGACTCCAGCTATGGGGCGCCATTCTTTCGCCTGCCACCAGCTATGGGGCGCCATTCTTTCGCCTGCCACCAGCTATGGGCCGCCATTCTTTCTCCTGCCACCAGCTATGGGCCGCCATTCTTTCTCCTGCCACCAGCTATGGGGCGCCATTCTTTCGCCTGACTCCAGCTCTGGGGGCGCCATTCTTTCGCCTGACTCCAGCTCTGGGGGCGCCATTCTTTCGCCTGACTCCAGCTCTGGGGGCGCCATTCTTTCACCTGACTCCAGCTCTGGGGGCGCCATTCTTTCGCCTGATACCAATTATGGGGCACTATTACTCCCACTGACCCCAACATCCGGCCCCCCCCTAAAATCTCAAGGACCGTTAACTGGCCCTTTGTTTAAAAAGTTTGGAGACCCCAAGATGACGAAGAATCTCCTGTAGCCAATACAGTTGTACAAAATGTTCAATTAGAGAAAAATAAATCTGCATTTGATGGGGGGGGGGGGGGGGGTTCACTTTCCAAAACAGTGACCATCAAACATTTGCCACCAGCATTACATGTAGTTCAATAACCTCTCCATGCATAATTGAAGCACAGCACTGACCTCTGACCAATGGGCTAATGGGGCTTTGAGGTCAAACTCTGGCTGTTATAGATAAATATAAATTATTGTATGTGATAGAGGAGCATTTTACCCAAAATGTTGCAGTGTGTGTATAGTTAGGGGGCAGAAAATATTATGTTGACTTGAGGTCAACCTAGGGGAACCAACGCATAGCAAACACTGGAGGAACTCTGGTTGCGAATGGCTCCTCGTCCTAAATGCAGGTAAATAATGGATTCCAAGCAGAAGCAATGTGCCGTCACTGAGTTCTTGATGAAGGAAGGGTGCAGACTGTCCGACATCCACAGAAGGCTACAGAATGTTTATGGAGACGACCCTATTGACAAGAGTCCCCAATGACGAGGTATTGCTCTTGGTGCCCTCTCCATAAACATTCTGAAGTCTTCTGTGGCTGTTGGCCATCCTGCACCCTTCCTTCATCAGGAACTCAATGACGGGCAGGTTGCTTCTGCTTGAAATCCATTATTTACCTGCACTATAGAGGAAGAGTTGCTATAGCGGAAGAGTTGCGCTACCAACATGTGAAATTTGAACGACCTATGCAAGATAAAGTTTAGCCCTCTTCCCACTTTCGGTACAGCCCTGGTATTTTTTACCTCTTGTAGACCTAATCCCTGCAATGTACTGCGGACGAGTTCTGGTTTGAGGGTGCACATGGACACCCCAGCACCCCCCCCCCCACCCCCTGTCGACGCAGGCTGTAGTTGTACACGGCGGGCGTCTGTCAACAAGTCCCGGCCAATGACTTATGGATGAGACCTGCTGATCTACTGTGTTCAATTACAGCCCAGAGCTCTGTGTTGACCATCAACACAGGGCTCTGTACAGAGGGAACAGAGACCTTTAGTAAAAATTGGCACACCTTTAACCCCTTGATCGCCCTAGATGTTAGCCCCTTCCCAGCCATTGCCATTAGTATAGGGACTGTGTATAGTATTATCACTGTATTCGTGTCAGTTACGTCCCCTGGTGTTAGTGTGGCGGGCAATCTGACGCTATCGCAATCCTATCAGAAGTCATGCATCACCGCCATTTCTAGTATAGAATTTTATTTTATTTTTTATATAATTTTTATTTTTTTATTTTTTAAACATATACCATAGTTTTATAGACGTTACAATTTTTATGCAAAGCAATCAATATATAGTTATTGTGATCTTTTTATTACCAAAGATATGTAGCAGAATACAGTTTGGCCTAAATTCATAAAGCAATTTACACACACAATATATATATATATATATATATATATATATATATATATATATATATTGTGTGTGTATATGTATGTATATATAATTTATTTTTATAAAAAAAAATGTTGGATACGGTTTACAGCAGACGTATTTTTTTTTTTTTATACATACATTTTTTTTTTTTTTTCCCCCAATGATCAATCTTTTTTTATTTTATTTATATAATTAAAAAAAAACCCAAAGAGGTGATCAAATGCCACCAAAAGAGAGCTCTACAGTATTTGTTTGAAAAAAAATATATCTAAATTGAATTTGTATACAGTGTATCCTTCTGGAGCTGAAGTGGTTAAATACTTTTCGAGGCTCTTTTTCGCTCTGTCAGCGCTCTCCGTTTTTTTTATTTTACTGTAATGGGAACAGATTTTGCTCATTCCATCGCTGTGTGTAATAGGTCAGCATTGGTGGTTTTATCCGGGTTTAGTCATGAGAAGGCGAGAAAGATACCTGCACAGAATACCTGAGCTGCTGATCATCCGCTATTGAATAACTTTGGCTCGTCTCTGATATTCCGCGCTCTGTCCCTGCGGGGCTCGGCGTACAACCTCAGGAAAGGTACAATCTGAGATTGTGAATCAGACGTTGTAATCACTCCACCTGTACACCTGTTCTTGGCTCTCTGCGGGAGAGGCGGCTCACCTGTGAACAATGAATTCAGATTGATATCTCTCTTATGGCATTTTCCCCCCCGGCGGCCGCTGTCACTGGGTCCACATTCACACGAAATAACCCGGGACTTTTTCCTGGTAAAAGAAAAGTGAAACAAATTCTGAAAACGCAAATGTCCAATAGGTTGGTTGCAACCCTTGCTTAAAGAGGATCTCTCTCTCTCTCTCTCTCTCTCAATTTGTATTCATGTTAATGGGTTAATTCACCTTTTCAGAAAAACTAAAATAGGTGAACACACCGTACACCCGGCGGACCCTCCTGTACCTACCTCTGAGGGTGATGAGCTGTCGGTGCTCCATGCTCCCAGTGCAGCAGTTCAGGGATTTTAAACCTCCCCTCTTACTGCAGTGATTCAGGGACAAATCGAGATGGTGCTCTTTGCCAGTGCTAACCAATCCTGGTGCCCCAAAGTTATTGGATTGCTTGCGAGGGGGGCCATAATAGTTCTTGGGGATTGGTTGCGAGGTGGGCACTATAGTTCTTGGGGATTGGTTGCGAGGTGGGCACTATAGTTCTTGGGGATTGGTTTGCGAGGTGGGCACCATAGTTCTTGGGGATTGGTTGCGAGGTGGGCACTATAGTTCTTGGGGATTGGTTGCAAGGTGGGCACCATAGTTCTTGGGGATTGCAGCAGTTCAGGGATTTTAAATCTTCCCTCCTACTGCAGTGATTCTGGGACAAATCAGACTGATGCTCCTTTGCCAGTGCTAACCAATCATGGTGCCCCATAGTTCTTGGGTATTTTTTTACAAGATTGCCCAATAGTTCTTGGATTGGTTGCGAGATGGGCTTCTGTAGTTCTTGGTGAATGCTTGCAAGATGGGCTTCCGTAGTTCTTGGGGATTGCTTGCGAGGTGGGCTTCCATAGTTCATGGGGATTGCTTGCGAGGTGGGCTTCTGTAGTTCTTGGATTGCTTGCGAGGTGGGCTTCCATAGTTCTTGGGGATTGGTTGCAAGTTTAGGCCTCGTAGTTCTTGGTGAATGCTTGCGAGGTGGGCTTCCGTAGTTCTTGGGGATTGCTTGCGAGGTGGGCT
Source organism: Lithobates sylvaticus (assembly GCA_028564925.1). NCBI lineage: Eukaryota > Metazoa > Chordata > Amphibia > Anura > Ranidae > Lithobates > Lithobates sylvaticus. Next base: position 4,536,410 of record CM053035.1, read on the forward strand.
TCTGTAGTTCTTGGATTGCTTGCGAGGTGGGCTTCTGTAGTTCTTGGATTGCTTGCGAGGTGGGCTTCCATAGTTCTTGGGGATTGGTTGCAAGTTTAGGCCTCGTAGTTCTTGGTGAATGCTTGCGAGGTGGGCTTCCGTAGTTCTTGGATTGCTTGCGAGGTGGGCTTCTGTAGTTCTTGGATTGCTTGCGAGGTGGGCTTCCGTAGTTCTTGGGGATTGCTTGCGAGGTGGGCTTCCATAGTTCTTGGGGATTGGTTGCAAGTTTAGGCCTCGTAGTTCTTGGGGATGCTTGCGAGGTGGGCTTCCGTAGTTCTTGGTGAATGCTTGCGAGGTGGGCTTCCGTAGTTCTTGGGGATTGCTTGCGAGATGGGCTTCTGTAGTTCTTGGATTGCTTGCGAGGTGGGCTTCTGTAGTTCTTGGGGATTGCTTGCGAGGTGGGCTTCCATAGTTCTTGGGGATTGGTTGCAAGTTTAGGCCTCGTAGTTCTTGGTGAATGCTTGCGAGGTGGGCTTCCGTAGTTCTTGGGGATTGCTTGCGAGGTGGGCTTCTGTAGTTCTTGGATTGCTTGCGAGGTGGGCTTCCGTAGTTCTTGGGGATTGGTTGCGAGGTGGGCTTCCATAGTTCTTGGGGATTGGTTGCAAGTTTAGGCCTCGTAGTTCTTGGGGATGCTTGCGAGGTGGGCTTCCGTAGTTCTTGGTGAATGCTTGCGAGGTGGGCTTCCGTAGTTCTTGGGGATTGCTTGCGAGGTGGGCTTCTGTAGTTCTTGGATTGCTTGCGAGGTGGGCTTCCGTAGTTCTTGGATTGTTTGCGAGGTGGGCTTCCGTAGTTCTTGGGGATTGCTTGCGAGATGGGCTTCCATAGTTCTTGGGGATTGGTTGCAAGTTTAGGCCTCGTAGTTCTTGGGGATGCTTGCGAGGTGGGCTTCCGTAGTTCTTGGTTAATGCTTGCGAGGTGGGCTTCCGTAGTTCTTGGGGATTGCTTGCGAGGTGGGCTTCTGTAGTTCTTGGATTGCTTGCGAGGTGGGCTTCCGTAGTTCTTGGTGAATGCTTGCGAGGTGGGCTTCCGTAGTTCTTGGGGATTGCTTGCGAGGTGGGCTTCTGTAGTTCTTGGGGATTGCTTGCGAGGTGGGCTTCTGTAGTTCTTGGGGATTGCTTGCGAGGTGGGCTTCTGTAGTTTTTGGATTGCTTGCGAGGTGGGCTTCCATAGTTCTTGGTTTGTTTGCGAGGTGGGCTTCCGTAGTTCTTGGGGATTGCTTGCGAGGTGGGCTTCCGTAGTTCTTGGGGATTGCTTGCGAGGTGGGCTTCTGTAGTTCTTGGGGATTGCTTGCGAGGTGGGCTTCCGTAGTTCTTGGGGATTGCTTGCGAGGTGGGCTTCTGTAGTTCTTGGGGATTGCTTGCGAGGTGGGCTTCCGTAGTTCTTGGGGATTGCTTGCGAGGTGGGCTTCTGTAGTTCTTGGGGATTGCTTGCGAGGTGGACTTCTGTAGTTCTTGGGGATTTGCTTGCGAGGTGGGCTTCTGTAGTTCTTGGGGATTGCTTGCGAGGTGGGCTTCTGTAGTTCTTGGGCATTGTTTTTTTTTTATTTATGGCCAGTCTATGATGATTTCAGCATGTCCTGTTGAGTCAGAGTTCTTCTTCTTTCTTTATGCGTTGTTGGAGGAAACAATCATTTTGTTAAACACGAGGACAGCAGACTCATTTTGCTCTTTCCAGAACGATGATTTGGGAGCGAAGCCGCAGCAATCTCCTTCCTCTGCTAAACACATTTGCTGTTGGCTGGAATGCAGCTAAAATAGAGACATATTTCACATGCCGCAGGATGAGGACTGCTGCCTCGAGGACTTCTGGAAGCTCTCCAGGCGCTGAGGCAGACTAGATCTGAGGTTTTTTTTTTGTGTGTTGAATTGAAAGAGGTATCTAAATTTAGTGCGTTCTGTGAAACTGAATATGGAGCTTCCAGTCTGTGTATAGAGATCGGTGAGAGATGGCAGCATTCTCACTTCCTGCGCTTTCCAAGGAGATTACCGCCGCTGGCTCCGTCCTCATATATAAACATCAGCTTTTGCTTGAAATAAGCATAGCTCTATAATAAAAAAACTGAATAAAAAATCAAGTCAGCCAGGAATTCTGCATCATCCGCCACCAATCACATGAACGGTCCTGACCTGGAGGACCGAAAGGAGACCTGTTGGGCAACCTTGGCTCTCTAGCTGTAATGAAACTACAAATCCCGTCATGCCAATGGCCGTCAGTCTTTCAGTGCCTTATGGGACCTGTAGTTGCACCACAGCTTGAGTACCAAGGACGCCATTGGTTGGCTGCTAAGGTGAGCTCTCAAAGATCCCACAACAGATATCACGTATATACTCGAGTATAAGCCGAGTTTTTCAGCACATTTTTTTGTGCTTAAAAAGGTGCCCCCCTCGGCTTATACTCAAGTCAAGCACTTTTCTGCAGCAGAAAATTACATTTTCCGACCCGACTTTGGAGCCCCGTATCTCAACCTAGTGCTAGGAACCCCAAATTGTATATAGCCCAGTGGACCTAGCACTATAACATATCCAAAGATGGGGTTCCTAGCACTAAGTGGCCCCGAGATACGGGGCCCCAAAGTCGGGTCAGAAAATGACAAGCCCTTTTCTGCAGCAGAGAATGACATTTTCCGACCCGACTTTGGGGGTCCCGTATCTCGGGGCCACTTAGTGCTAGGAACCCCATCTTTGGATATGTTATAGTGCTAGGTCCACTGGGCTATATACAATTTGGGGTTCCTAGCACTAAGTGACCCCGAGATACAGGGCCCCAAAGTCGGGTCGGAAAATGACAAGCCCTTTTCTGCTGCAGAAAAGGGCTTGTCATTTTCCGACCCGACTTTGGGGCCCCGTATCTCGGGCACACTTGGTGCTAGGAACCCCAAATTTGGTATTCAAACCCAGATGGGGTTCCTAGCATAGCACTAAGTGACCCCAAGATACGGGGCCCCAAAGTCGGTCAACTGTGTCCATCTGCAATGTCATTTCGGGACCCTTTGGGTCCAGAGACCCCAAATTTTGGCTGCAGCTAGGGGGGCATTTAGCAACCCCTAACTACCAAGTTTGAAGTTCGGGGGATCTATGGCTGCAAATGGGCACAGTGAGGCTGCAAATGGGCATTGTTGACCCTCTTTTTTTCCACTTGCAGTAGCTGCACATTTCTCACCCTAGGCTTATACTCGACTCAATACATTTTCCCAGTTTGTGGTAAAATGAGGTGCCTCGGCTTATATTCGGGTCGGCTTATATTCGAGTATATACGGCAAGTGATGGATACCTTGGCAAAGGCCACCTGACCATATGCTGGTCTCGGTGTGGGATTCCTGTTATAATATCCAGTTATTCCATCAGCATTTACAGCATGTGGGTTGGTAGTTGTAATTTTGAGCCCATTTTTCTACGGCACATCCAAGTCTGACCTTCCTTCAAGGAACACTGTGCTGGTACTTAATCGGGAATTTGTGACCTTTTTTTTACGATTGGTCCATGATGCATTTTTTTTCCTGGGCATCTCCTACTGCAGGGGTGCCCAACCTTTTGAAGAGTGAGGGCCACTTAAGCACATTGGTAATTGGTCGCAGGCCACAATGAGCGGAGTGGGAGGATGACAGGTCCATGGACACAGCCCACTCTACTCTATGGGCCCTCTGATCCAATCCGATTTGCCCAGACGGAAGGGGCAGATCCCTTTCTATTTTTTTTTTTTGGTAGGTGGGTTTAAACAGACACAAGTCCGTTTACATCTGCTGCTCCATAGAGGTGAATAGTTGGGTCGGACCCAAATCATGTGAAAGGGGCCTAAGGCTGCTTTCACACTGATGCGCTGCGATTTGCCCGAACTGCGGGTGCAGCGCAGTGAACCTGTGGATTTTCTGCGGGTTAGCTGCACTTAGCCGTAAACTTCTATTATATCCTGCAGGTGTGGCGCTTTCTGAAGGCGCAACAAACCTGCAGGTAAGAACAGAAGTCTATGGCTCAATGCAGGTAACCCGCAGCTGCGCTGCACCTGCGGATCATTTTGAAAGCAGCCCAGTAAACACTGCGCAGATATATCCATATATACTGTGAATTTAGTAGTAAACTTACCTTTAATAACCATCTTCTATTCTGGTATCGCTGGCTGTTACTGTCCCAGGCAGAGTGAATTTGGTATCACTTTGCCTGTAGCTGGAGCGGGCGCTATACAGAAAGCATTGGCTTATGTGGCTCTGCTCCGCAGCCACTTGCCTCCACTACCAGAGGCTTCATTCACAAAACTCTGCTCTGGGATGGCGGGTCGGCAACCCGTGATCTGGGCTTGCCAACCTGCCATCTTAGAGCAGAAGGTCGGGGGCCACATCAGTGGGCTCCGTGGGCCACATGTGGCCCCCGGGCCACTGGTTGGGCATCCCTGTCCTACTGTTAGCTTACCGCTGTTCTAAAAAAGAAAACGTGCCAATCATCTCAAGAGACTGACCAGCATAGCCCAATCATTTTTGAAGCTTAATTTTTATTTATTTTTTTTCCGATCTCTGGCCCTTTAACTCGTATTGCACTGGGATGCTGTATATCGAGTTACCCACCTGCCTTCTATGTCTGCCTGTTTCTCTCGATCGATTTGACCGGTTTCTGTGATTTGAGGCGGCCACATTCCAACGCTGGTATTGATGAGAAGCGTATAGATTGTGACCCTGGAATGTGTTTTTTTGCCTCACTTTCAAATAATGATTTTTTGCAGCTTGCGACGAGGGCTGGCAATCTTCCATAAATAGCTGCGCGCCCGCATTCTTCACCGCCAGACTAGCCGAACAAAGATTTTATACCTGTCTTTATGAAGGGTAAAATACTATTTTTTTTTTTTTAGTTCCACCGTGCTTTTAAAATGTACACTACCTTCATATTAAAGTGGTGTTGCCACCAAAAAAAAATATGGCTTAAAAAGAAAAAAAAATTGGAAAAAAAATATTTTTTTTTTACTCACCTAAATGCCTGTTGCTAGGGGGTCCCTCGTAGTCTGCCACCTTCATTGCCCGGGCAATGACGTCACTTCCCCTCGGTGCCGAACAGTCATCTGGGACCTGTCATGTGTCACAGATGAGTAAGCGTCGAATCACGGTGCAAGGCGCGCTTGCGCATGCGCAGTGGGTGTCCGGCTGTGAAGACACAGCCGGGTGCCCACATTAAGAATGCCGGCGCCGCGAGCGGAGCGGGGAACGAGGGGGGGGTCTCGTTCCCCCGCATCGCTGGACCCCCTAGACAGGTAAGTGTCCGATTATTAAAAGTCAGCAGCTGCAGTATTTGTAGCTGCTGACTTTTTTCATATTTTTTTTTTTTTTTTGTGGGCTCTCCTCTTTAAACTGGACAGAACTAAAGGTTATCTCAAGCCAAAACCTTTATTTGCCTTGGATGGTGTGTGGAAGAGTTGGAACCCCTGCCAGGTTTTTATTGCCGTCTCGCCCCACACTGGCTAGTTTCGTCCTCTCTAGTTTTGGTTCTGGGCACCATTGTTGGACGACGGTGATGGGAAATTTGAAAATGTGAGTGGTCAACAGAATGGGAATGGAGGAGAAATCTATAATGTGAGGACCTTCCAAAACTATCCGATCAGTCCATATCCAGTCGGGCCTTTGCATTAAATACTTGTTGGTCGGGGTGGGCAATTTTTTAATTTTCCCATAGGGGCCACGTGAGAAACTGGGACTGTTGTGGAGGGCTGAACTCAATTATGCTCTATATTCTTTTTTTGGCTTTATAAAAAGCAGTACATTTATAAGGTTTCGATTACCTGCTACTGGCAAGTCTCCCGTCCAAAAGTAATTAACCTCAACTTCCATAATAAGTGCCCTAGAGGGTATACCGTCCAAAGTCCAAATAACTCCAGACTTCCACAGGAATGAATTGGATATCCCAGGTATATGGGTGCACAGAACGAGACATGATATGACATAAAAATACATATAGAGCTGAGATATGCAATTAGCGGACCTCCCAGCTGTTGCAGAACTACAAGTTCCATGAGGCATAGCAAGACCCTGACAGCCACAAGCATGACACCCAGAGGCATGATGGGACTTGTAGTTTTGCAACCGCTGGAGGTCCGCTAATTGCATAACCCCGATGGGATCATCCTTGTGTAATATGGTGAGCCAGAACCTCCTTGGGCAGCAGAGCAGCCGGTCTATGGGAACCCAGGAGGGTCATTTTTATATGCTTCCCCCATGGTCCACCCCAGTTGCTCAAGGGGCGGCACCACCCCCGTAATACACCGGAAGCCACTTGAGAAGGGGGCGGAAGTGCAACTGCCCCCACTTTGGCAACCACTGGACCAACGAGGGCGGAAGTACAGCTGCGGCCATCTTGTTGACTGTCCAAGCCTGGATCTGGCAAACCCACATTTCCCTCCTCCTGAACCTTGAAGCCGCGCCACGCGGCGTACATTTATTCACATCTGGTGTCTAATTTGACCTCACGTGAGCCGGACCGGGATACAGCCTAAGGCAGTGATGGCGAACCTTTTTGACCCCGAGTGCCCAAACTGAAATAAATACATTTGGTTTTGTGTTGCAAAGTGCCAACATGGCAGTTTGCGAGAGAGGGGGGCTGAGCGAAAGAGAGGGGTTGGGTGTGTGTGTGTGTGGTTGTGAGAGAGAGAGGGAGGGGGTGAGAGCGGGGGGGGTGAGAGGGGGAGAGAGAGGACTGCGAGTGTGCGGGGTGTGAGAGAGATGCTGAGAGGGAGGGGGGCTAAGAGAGATATGCTGAAAGAGAGAGGGGAGAGAGAGAGAGAGCGAGGGGGGCTGAGAGAGGGAGGGGGGACAGAGAGAGAGAGGGATGTGAGAGAAAGGGGGAACAGAAAGAGGGAGGGGGGCTGAGAGAGAGAGGGGGAACAGAAAGAGGGAGGGGGGCTGAGAGAGAGAGAGGGGACGAGAGGGGGGGGAGAGAGAGAGGGGTGTGAGAGAGGGGGAACAGAGAAAGAAGGCGGACAGAGAGAGAGAGAGGGGTGCGAGAGAGATGCTGCGAGAGAGGGGGAACAGAGAGAGGGGGATGGAAAAAGAGGGAGGGGGGCTGAGAGGAGAGAGAGAGACCTCTAGCTCTGTCCTGGACCCTCTCGTGTGCCCACAGAGATGGCTCTGCGTGCCATAGGTTCGCCATCACTGGCCTAAGGGCTGGATGTGGCCCAGTGGCCGTAAAATGCCCAGTCCTGTTGGTTTGAGAGAGAGAAGATCAGGAGAGACAAAGAAAAATTTTGTACATGAACGAATACCCTTGAATAAGTGACGGGGTCTCTTTAAATCTATTTTGGTGGTTTTGATCATTTTGACAGCTATTTTATTCTTGCCCATAAGGGCTCTTCTAATGAAGGAAGTATGTGCGCTCCCAGCACAGACATGTGAACGGTTCATGGTTTTCATTTAATGTAATCATGAGCTTTGCTCCTCAGTAATGCAGACTATGGTCAATATTGTTTAGGGATGAAAAGGTTTCTCTCTTGACTCGTGGGAGTGGAACTCTGGCCTGGAGGGTAGATTACATACAAGACCAGAAACATCCTCCCCATTATGTGAATTTATGGCCGGTATTGGCGCCTCGGGTAGATGATTTAATAAAGTAGCTGCCCCTTTTTAAAAGGTATAACTAGAAGGATTACGTAACGATGGTAAAAGTGTTAGCGCTATAAATCCAAAAATGATAATCCCAACACCATAAATAAACAAAAAAGATTGAGGGTTGCCTGTTCAGAAGACGCCAAATCCCAATTTTTTTTTTTTTTTTTTTTTTTTTTTTTTAGGAAGAATACATGAAAAAAGAAACCGTGGGACTTTTAAGGTGTCAATAAATAAGAAATTTTGTATTTTTTGTTTTGTTATAAAAAATATTTTATTAATGTCAAAATTTTCATAAAACAATCCCTTATTTGCATTTTCAAGTTCAGTTCATATATTTTTACAGACACTACAGCTCTACATGTTTCGCTTCGAGTGAGCTTCTTCAGGAGATTCTAGAGTGCTGTATTGAAATGATTACTAAAAGTAGTCAAACAACAAAATTGGGATTAAAGTGGTGTTTCCACCAAAAAAAAAAAAAAAATGGCTTAAAATTCATTAAAAAAAAAAAAAAAATTGGAAATTTTTTTTTCCTCTCACCTCTAAATGCCTGTTGCTAGGGGGTCCCTCATAGTCTGCCTCCTGCGTAGCCGCGGCTGGTGACATCACTTCACCTTGGTGCAGGAAGGGCTCCCCAGTCATCTGGGACCTGTCACGTGTCCCAGATGACTGTGCGGCCAATCACGGTGCGCGTGAAGCCACAGCCGGGTGCCCACAGTTGCAATGCCACCGAGCGAATCGGGGGGCTAGCGGAGCTTGGACCCCACCGCATGCCGCCCCCGCATCGCTGGACCCTGGAACAGGTAAGTGTCCGATTTATTAAAAGTCAGCAGCTGCAGTATTTGTATTTACTGACTTTTTTTATTTATTTTTTTTTTTTTAGGGATACACCTCTTTAATTACTACAAAATGTATAGTTTATCAAAAATAGAGGTGCACAACTATTTTTGATAAATTATACACTTTGTAGTAATTCAATTTTGTTTTACTTCTTTTAGTAATCTTTTCAATACAGAACTCTAGAATCTCCTGAAGAAGCTCACTCGAAAGCGAAACATGTAGAGCGGTAGTGTCTGTAAAAATATATGAATTGAACTTGACATGCAAATAAGGGATTTTTTTTCTGAAAATGTTTTTGACATTAAAAAAATTATTTTTTTATAACAAAAAAATTATAAAAAAAAAATATAAAAATACTAAATTTCTCATTTATTGACACCTTTAAAAAGTCCCAGTTTTTCTTATTTTTTTCATGTATTCTTCAATAAAAAAAAAAAATACTACATTTCTCATTTATTGACATCTTAAAACAGGAGTCCCGCAAAAATGTATTATTATTTTTTATTTTTTTTTTAAATACTGCAGCTGTTGACTTTTAAAATAAGGGCACTCGCCTGTACCATGGTCCAGCATTGTCGGCACCCGAGGCCGAACCGTCCCTCGGATGCTGCTGCTGCCGCCATCTTCAGTAAGGGAATCAGGAAATGAAGCCTTGCGACTTCGCTTCCTGGTTCCCTGCTGCGCGAGTCGCGCTGCGCAATCCGAATGGTCCCTGCTGTCTCTGGGACCGTGTGTGTCCCAGCAGACAGCGTGGGGGGGGGGGGGGGACATGAAGAGGCGTAGACTCCCGTGGGAGTCTATGCTCGGAAGTGTGTGCAAATACCTGTCTTAGACAGGTATCTGCACCCCCCCATCCCCCCTGAAAGGTGCCAAATGTGACACCGGAGGGGGGGGGAGGGTTCCGAAAGGCGGAGGCTCTCTCTCTCTCTCTCTCTCTCTCTCTCTCTCTCTCTCTCTCTCTCTCGGCCCCCACTTACATCAGGGTCCCCAGAGAGCCTCTCCTTGGGGACCCCTGCTGAGACCCGGGGCTATGGGCCCCAGATTCAGGGCTATAGCCCCAAAAGCCACCCCCTAGTGACGCCACTGGTAGCAGGTTTTATTAAAATTGGTCTAAAAATTGCGAAAATTTAGCACTCACATGTAACTGTGCCAAGCCCGGCACCAAGGTGTCTACAGCAGGGATTCATCATTTCTGGGTCCCTATGTGACATCCAATACAACCATTTATATCCAGAACGAGGCGTGGATCGCACAACGCCATGAGTCTGATATATCCATCTGCACATGCTGTGTAGACACCTCGGTGCCGGGCTTGGCGCAGTCACATGTGAGTGCAAAACTTTGTCAATTTTAATAAAACCTACTTTACCACGAGAGCTTTCTTTTGTGTCCTTTGGTGGAATCAGTTTCCACATCCTCGGTTTCTGCTGATGGTGGCGGCCCACAGTGGAGAGATGTTCTATCCCCAGGATCTCACTGGTTTACTCCCTATATAGCGCTTTTTGACTTGCCTTTTTAAAACGTGGTCAACCACCTCTGGTGAGTTGCCATCTACCTCTTGAGCCCTCGTAGAGAAGGTTTTATCTGAGGGATTCTAAAACCAGAAGAATCCATTTTATTTATGGTGTTGGGGTTGTCACTTTTGGACTTTAAGTTTGCGATACATTTGTATATCCATTGATTTCTATGTTGATTCTACCAGCTTGATTTATACCGCCACCATTTACCATATTGTGACATCATCCTCCCATTTATAGGACACATAATAATAATTTTACTCTTTCCATCTCGAACCTCCATCTCTACATTCGTTTTTTGGAAGCTAAAAGATTTTAACCATCTGCTCCTTTTTTTGTCTTACAGATTTGAAGAAGAGTTTGCCAAGAGGACCAGACTAGAGTCCATGGTGGAGACCCTTCAGGAGGTAAGATGGAGCGAGGCCTACAAAGACTAGAGACCTCAAACCCAATATGATGGAGACCTGACCGCTGATATTTATTTGATTATTTTTTTAGGAGGCTCAAGAAGCCTACAATGTCCACGATGAGCTCAACCACCAAATCGAGAGACTGAAATCAGAGCTGGTGGTCTTTAAAGGTCTGATGAGTGACGTAAGTACCCCCCCCCCCCCCAGTAAATCGGCAGCTTTTGTCCGGACGCGGTCACTGCGGAATGTTTAACCCACACTGCTTCATCCGTGTATACCTACCTATCGGGCACTGAAGCGCAATGCAGACCTTCCCTCCTAGAAAACATATAAAAAGTTCCGCCCCGGCCCCCGCTTCTCCATCAGCAAAAAGAACACATCGATGAGCTAAGTTTAAAGGGCCGGGATACTTTAAGGTTCTGATGTACAGTAGAGCTACTTGTATCCTTCACAAATAAAGAACGTCTAACCATTTTTTATATCTGTACAGGGCGCTCTTTTCTGTTCCAAATACTAGAGCTCAATACTTACCGCTACGTCAACTTAAAATGGGCGAGGTTAACGGTCACCCCAGAGACCGCAATCAATGTGTCCGTTTTTAGAGGGGGGGCCTCCTAACTTTTCAATACAAACCACGTTAAATAGTTTACAAATATTCACGGACTGAGGGGAAAAAAGTCAACACACTCCTAGAAATCGCCTCATATCAGAAGCTATTCCAATCAGTTACCCCCCCGTACATCAGGGTTCCCATTGGTAACCTTACTTAAGGGTCCCCCTCATTGCCCCCCCCTCCCGCCTTGCATCAGGCCTCCCATACATCGGGGTCTCTCTCTTTGAGACCTCCCCATACATCGGGGTCTCTCTCTCTCTCTCTCTCTCTCTCTGAGAGACCTCCCCATACATCGGGGTCTCTCTCTCTGAGAGACCTCCCCATACATCGGGGTCTCTCTCTCTCTGAGAGACCACCCCATACATCGGGGTCTCTCTCTCTCTGAGAGACCACCCCATACATTGGGGTCTCTCTCTGAGAGACCACCTCATACATTGGGGTCTGTCTCTGAGAGACCACCTCATACATTGGGGTCTGTCTCTGAGAGACCACCCCATACATTGGGGTCTCTCTCTCTGAGAGACCACCCCATACATTGGGGTCTCTCTCTCTCTGAGAGACCTCCCCGTACATCGGGGTCTCTCTCTGAGAGACCTCCCCGTACATCGGCGGTCTCTCTCCCGGACCTCCCCGTACATCGGCGGTCTCTCTCCCGGACCTCCCCGTACATCGGGGGTCTCTCTCCCGGACCTCCCCGTACATCAGGGTCCCCAGAGTTCCACATACTTCAGGTTCCACATCAGAGCCCCCCTTTTACATCAGGGTTCCCATTATAAGACCCCCCCTCCCCCATTAAGGCAGGATCTCCATCATGGTGTCCTTCAGAGGTCCCCATCAGAGTCCCCCTTTTTACATCAGGGTTCCCATCAGAGTTCCTCGTGCGTCAGCGTTCCCATTTAGATTCCCTTCTTACTTCAGGTCCTCGTCAAAGTCCCCCCCCCCCCACATCAGGATCTTCATCAGAGACCCCCCCATACATGTCCTTCAGAGGTCCCCAGAGCTCCCCATACATCAGAGTCCCTTCTTTACTTTAGAGTTCCCATCAGAGCACCCCCCCCCCCACACCCACACACACACACACGCACACGCGCACATCAGGGTTCCCATCATCAAAGCCCCTCCTTATATCAAGGTCCCCATCAGAAGCCGAGATCAACTGCTCTAAATTCTCACTCTGGGCGCCCAAACTGCAGGCCAGATAAAATCTTGTAGAGGGCCAGGTGTGGGCTCTGAGTGGCGCCAGTTATTCCAAGGGAATAAGCATATATAAGTGGCCCATGTAAAAAGATGTAACCCAGCTTGGCAAGACCAAAAAAGTCCTGGCAGTGCAACAAGAACTGCCACATGGCCCACTGCCCAAAGTTCAAGACCTCTTCCAATCTGCAACTACCCTGTTTCCCCGAAAAATAAGACCTATTGTGATTGTCTGTGATGGCTGCAATATAAGCCCTACCCCTCAAATAAGCCCTAGTTAAAGTCCTTGTAGGTCTTATTTTCAGGGTAGGGCTTATTTTTGGGGAAACGGGGTAGGGCTTATTTGGGGTGTAGGGCTTATATTGCAGCCATCACCGACAATCGCGCTAGGTCTTATTTTCTGGGAAACAGGGTAGCAATAGAGTAGGAGAGCAAGTGGAATTGCCGATGGGACACGACCCTTGTGTAGGACCATAACGTCCAAGAAAATGTTCTGTTTGTGAATGATACAAAGGGCCCTTTATAAACCAGCCTGGTCACTTTGGCTTTAAACTGGAACACCGATGTGTTTTAGAGGCGATTTGTGTTTTTGGCCGTAAAAAAATGATAAATCTGCCGTGAGTGCGACACTAACACATTGTGTGTAGTACATGCATGACCTTTTATTGTGCATGTCCTGCTGAGACGCAGAAAGGCGAGCAAGGGGGACACGAGATGTGACGCATTCTGTGACTACGAATAGTGGAATCCTCCACCCTGAAGAGGGGGGGAAGGGGGTCTCTCTTTAGGAACTCGGCCATTAAAGAGTCATTGTGATCCTTCCAGAATTCAAGGGAACAAAATAAATGACGCAACAATTCACATGGTTGTCAATTGCACCCCCTGACGAAACGCGTTGGCTGCTTTGAATTGTTCCCCTTGACTTTTAGTGGAGTAAGGTTGCATCTGAACCTTTTTTTAGCAGTGGTGTGACACAAAATGAGAAAATCTTGCTATGAATGCTTAAAGTTTAAACTGATGAACACATCGACTGAACGGATATTAAACCCAAAACCAGAAATGTAATATTATTGGAGCTTACCAATCGTTACATGTGGCGGCTGCATTCGTTTTCTTTTTGGGCTTTTTTATTTTTTTATTCACCTGGTGATCTGGCCAGTAACGCTGCTCCTGTGTTAGAGCGCCCCCACCCCTTGGGCAGCAGCATTGTCAGTCTGGGGGGCGGGGGGTGTTAAAAAAAAAAATACAGCTTTTTTGGTCAGTAATTTACGCCACATTCGCGCAGCGTTGAATAAGCTTCCGCGCATGCGTGAGGCTTTGTGCAAACGCATATGCGCTAAAATGTGTGAGGGTTTTGACGGCTGAAATTTCGGTGCATTGCTACATCTATCGGCCTGAAAATGGTGTTATCAGTATTTTGCCGATTTAAAAGAAAAAAGGTACTGATCATGGCGCCGTAAACGCACGCAAATTTGCTGCTGATTTTACCGGGCATTCGCAGTGATTTTAACCAAAACTTTGTGGTGATTTATAGTGATTTTAGCACATTTTTATTGTGCTTATGGTTTGTTTTCCATAAGTCATGTGACTAAAAAACTGCATCAAAAATGTAACACAGGAGCGTTATTAAGGCGCTCTTGCCGCGTTTTTCAGTGCATTTCAATGGGGAGGTGCATTTTTGGTGCAGTTCTTGTTCTTTTTTTAAATTTTTGTCCTTTTTTTTTTTTTTTTTTTTATTTGTTTTCTTTTTTCTTTTTTTTTTTTCTGACCTAAAATGCAGCAAGCAAGATTTTTAACACCACAGCGAAAGCACAACGGTCCAGTGTGAAGACATGCATAGAATTTTAAAAGGGATGCATTTTTCTTGAGCTTTTCTTGCGCAAAAGGTGGCGATAATGGCTGAAATAAATTCATATTAATTTTTAAATTCATGATATTAAAGTTTTTTTTTTTTTTTTTTTTTTTTTTTATATAACTTTAATATCATGAATTTAAATTTTAATATGAATTTTATTTATAAAAAAATTTTTCGGCCAAGTGCTTCCTACATTTAGCAGTTTCGGCACCAAAATTTCAATTTGGTGCGCCTCTAATTGGAGGATTTAGATTCACTGAAAAAACTTCAGCTCACTTTTTTAATCCGTTGGGCCTCTTGCACACGATAATACTCCTGTTTGAGGATCTACTTTTTCAGACTTTTTTTTTTGTCTTCTCACACATTTTAGCGCATATGCGTTTGCACAAAGCCTCACGCATGCGCGGAAGCTTATTCAACGCTGCGGGAATGTGGCGTAAATTACTGACCAAAAAAGCTGTATTTTTTTTTATTTTTTATTTTTTTACTTGTGGGATAGAGATTTTACATAATTAAATGCTGAATGTTGTAAGCAACCCTGTCAGCGGTTAAATGGTTTATCTCATCCATGTAAACTGATACATTCTGCTGGAGAGCTTGTTCTGTTGGAAAAAAAAAAAACAAGATTATTGGCTGGATCGCCATATGAAAATCAGAAGGAAAAAAGCCTAAAAAAGAAAATGAATGCAGCTGCCACATCTGCGGAATCGGTAAGCTGCAATTTAATAAAATGTTTTGCCTTTTTGGGTTTATTACCGCTTTAATTTGGCTGCAATCGGCACATCATCATCATTGCTTTTTTTTTTTTTATTTATTATTTCTGCCGTACATAAATGTGGAAAATGAAGCTTTTGTGGGCTGCTGCCGTCAGAACTGGAAGATGACATTCAGAGGGTTAATTTTTTTTGGATTGGGAAGCTGTAGGAGAACAATGAGGAATTGATGCCATATTAGGATTGCCGGCCAAGGAAACAAAACCATGAATAATGCGGTGCGAAGTCTGCTGCCTGTAACCTGAGTCTATGGGAGCCGGCAGGAAATGTCTGCGTTATGAACCGATTTTCTCCTTTTATTTTTTTTTATATATATATTTTAATATATTTATATATTTTTTATATATATATATTTAATATCTTTTATCATTTTTATTCTTTTTTTTTTTTATTTATTTTCTTGGGATCTGCCCCATGCTAAGCCAATTTGTCCCTTCTATTTCTGTATGTAGATGACGCTGTAATTAGTTTAATTATAATAAAAAAAAAAATTTAATTTATTTATATATATATATATAATATACCTTTTTTCTTAATGGATTTCCAGCTGTCACATGACCCGGCTCTCTCCCAGCCTGTCTGCAGGGAAACATAAGCAGGAGGAGCTTCTAGTCGTCTGCTGCTGGTCACGTGTTCAAAAAAACAGAACCCCCCCCCAGCCTTTGGAATACAGAGTAAAAATAAATATCAAGAAACCGCTTGTAAACGGTCTTGATTTTATATATATATATATATATATATATATATATATATATATATATATATATATATATAAAATCAAATCTTTATTATTTTTTGGCAATAACATGGTGTGGGGGCGGATTTCTGCCAGTCACGGGCTGTGTCACGCCCCCTCCAGCCTGTGTCTTGGAATAAGAGGGAGGTGAAGCCTCCAGCTTCTGCGGAACTACAAGTTCCATGAGGCATTGCAAGGCTGTCGGTTACAAGCATGATTTCCAAAGCCAGAGGCATGATGGGACTTGTAGTTCTACAACAGCTGGAAGGGCCCCCAGGTTGAGCACCCATGTAGTGTGGGATCTAATACACCATAAGGGTCTGTTTTTTAGATGTGCTTTGAAATGTTAGATGCCATGTATACCCATGATAACGCGCCTATTGCCATAGGATGTGTTTTTGCTACACCATTGGTGCTCAACCTCTGGCCCTTCAGCTGTTGCGGAACTACCAGTCCCATCATGCTTCTGCCGTTAGGAGTCATGCTTGTAACTGTCAGCCTTGCAATGCCTCCATGGTGGTGGTCCGTGGCCTCTTTGCAGCCGGGCCGTGAAGGCTGCGCTGTAAGAGGTGCGGCGGGCGAGCAGAGCGAAGACACCCTCTCACCCTGCCCGCCCCTTTTCCGCCCTCAACTGTGAAACTGCGCATGTGCTGATGGACATGCTCGAGTTGGGTGCCATAGCGCTGGTGACAAGCTGCATCTGGTGGCAGGTGGCAAGCTGCATGTTGGAAGCTGCATCTGGTGGCAGGTGACGTGGCAGGTGACAAGCTGCATCTGGTGGCAGGTGACGTGGTAGGTGACAAGCTGCATCTGGTGGCAGGTGGCAAGCTGCATGTGACAAGCTGCATCTGGTGGCAGGTGACGTAGTAGGTGACAAGCTGCATCTGGTGGCAGGTGGCAAGCTGCATGTGACAAGCTGCATCTGGTGGCAGGTGACGTGGTAGGTGACAAGCTGCATCTGGTGGCAGGTGACAAGCTGCATCTGGTGGCAGGTGACATGGTAGATGGCAAGCTGCATCTGGTGACGTGGTAGGTGACAAGCTGCATCTGGTGGCAGGTGACGTGGCAGGTGACAAGCTGCATCTGGTGGCAGGTGACGTGGCAGGTGACGTGGCAGGTGACAAGCTGTATCTGGTGGCAGGTGACGTAGTAGGTGACAAGCTGCATCTGGTGGCAGGTGACGTAGTAGGTGACAAGCTGCATCTGGTGGTAGGTGACGTGGCAGGTGACAAGCTGTATCTGGTGGCAGGTGACGTAGTAGGTGACAAGCTGCATCTGGTGGCAGGTGACGTAGTAGGTGACAAGCTGCATCTGGTGGCAGGTGACAAGCTGCATCTGGTGGCAGGTGACGTAGTAGGTGACAAGCTGTATCTGGTGGCAGATGACGTAGTAGGTGACAAGCTGCATCTGGTGGTAGGTGACGTGGCAGGTGACAAGCTGCATCTGGTGGCAGGTGACAAGCTGCATCTGGGTGGCAGGTGACAAGCTGCATCTGGTGGCAGGTGACAAGCTGCATCTGGTGGTAGGTGACAAGCTGCATCTGGTGGCAGGTGACGTGGCAGGTGACAAGCTGCATCTGGTGGCAGGTGACAAGCTGCATCTGGTGGTAGGTGACGTAGTAGGTGACAAGCTGTATCTGGTGGCAGGTGATGTAGTAGGTGACAAGCTGCATCTGGTGGTAGGTGACGTGGCAGGTGACAAGCTGCATCTGGTGGCAGGTGACAAGCTGCATCTGGTGGCAGGTGACGTGGCAGGTGACAAGCTGCATCTGGTGGTAGGTGACGAGCTGCATCTGGTGGCAGGTGACGTGGTAGGTGACAAGCTGCATCTGGTGGCAGGTGACGTGGTAGGTGACAAGCTGCATCTGGTGGCGGGTGACAAGCTGCATCTGGTGGCGGGTGACACTCGGGGCTCCCACAAATTCAGAATTCTGGTTGAACTTTTTCATATTACAATGTAATAATGTGCTTCAATCATCCTGACACCATATATATTCCATGGTGATCGAAGCGCTAACACCAGCCATTGCCCCAGCAAATTGGCCTCGGAGATCGACCCGCCGACCCCCACCCACACAGGCCACGGCTACGGCGCTTTTGCTTGCTTCACTGCCATGGCAGGGATTCTACCCCTTGTCGCTTTTGAATTGCGCGGCGCCCGCCAAGCTGCTCCCCTTTTAAGTGAATAAGGTCACATTGCAAGCCTCCCACAACGGTGTGCACTGCGTGAGTGCCGGGGTTAAAGCAAAGGGTGAGGAGGGCTTCACAATGCCCCCCCCCACCGCCTGTCAAATCCGTATTCGGACCGCTCTTCGGGGACGAAACTTAATGGGAATGACCCCCCGATAGTCTGCGCTGCAGCAGAGGATTCCCTTTTCACCGAATGCCATAAATGGGGGGGGGGTTTTCGCCAGAACGCCGGTTCTGCTTCCCTGCAGAGCGTGTTAATTCCCAGCTTATCCAAAACAAGATCCCTTTGTCTCGGGGTCGGGGCTGTCCTCCTCCTCCGCGCCCATTCATTGGGGTTTTTTTGTTTTTTCTATTTTTATTCCCATTCGGTTTTTGGCGAGCCGATCAAAGCGGGATCGGAGATGCTCAGCGGTGCGCGGAGTTTAGTAATCCTCAGAGGGCGTTTTCCTTCTCCACCTTTTGTCTCGGATAACAATCTAATCCTACAATACAAAGTGTTTTTAGGGGTTTGTTTTAATAAAGTGTTTCCGTGGCTTGTAGTGGTGGTTTCCGTGATATCCCTTTTTATAGTAAAATTTCAGGCTAAACCTAACTAGTCTTACTTAAAGATGTCCCCCCCCCCCCCTACACGGACTACCCTGTGTAAGGAAGATGTATATACTCTACTTGCCTATTCTCAGCCCGCTTGTCATATGATCCCCCTATGTCAGCCAGCATCAGCTGCAGGGGAGAGGAGTGTGCTGTCAACAGATGGACCATAGGAACCTGTGGGCGATGTCACCTCTCCTAGGCATTCCCAGCCGTTGTGGGCACTCTTCCTCTCCCCTGCAGCTGCTGCTGGCTGACATAGGGGATCATATGACTCAAGCGGGATGAGAATAGGCAAGTCGAGTATATACCGTATATACTCGAGTATAAGCCGATTTTTTTTTTTTTTTTTTTTAGCACATTTATTTTTGTGCTGGAAATGCCCCCCCTGGCTTATACTGGAGTCAAGCACTTTTCTGACCCGAATTTGGGGCCCCGTATCTCGGGAACACTTGGTGCTAGGAACCCCAAGTTTGGTGTGCAAACCAATTGGAACCAGCACTACAACATATCCATAGTTAAGGGTTCCTAGATGCCCCCCTAGCTGCAGCCAAACTTTGGGGTCTCTGGACCTAAAGGGTCCCGAAATGACATTGCTGCAGATGGACACAGTTGACCGACTTTGGGGCCCCCGTATCTCGGGGTCACTTGGTGCTAGGAACTTTGGCGTGCAAACACATTGGAACTAGCACTACAACATATCCAAAGATGGGGTTCCTAGCACCAAGTGGCCCCCAGATACGGGGCCCCAAAGTCGGGTCAGAAAATGTAATTCTCTGCTGCAGAAAAGTGCTTGATATTTTCCGAGCCGACTTTGGGGCCCCGTATCTGGGGGCCACTTGGTGCTAGGAACCCCATCTTTGGATATGTTGTAGTGCTAGTTCCAATGTGTTTGCACGCCAAAGTTCCTAGCACCAAGTGACCCCGAGATACGGGGGCCCCAAAGTCTGTCAACTGTGGCCATCTTCAGCAAATGTCATTTTGGGACCCTTTGGGTCCAGAGACCCCAAAGTTTGGCTGCAGCTAGGGGGGCATCTAGGAACCCTTAACTGCGGAGTTTGAAGTTTGGGGGACCTATGGCTGCTAATTCATGCAAAAGGAGCCCCGACCAAGTATTGAGTGCATCCTATACTGTATATGGACAGACTTCTCACTAAGCCAACATTTCTGTATTAAAAATACCTTTTTTTTTTTTTTTTTTTATTGGTCTTAAATATTCAAATTTTTCGGAGATACAGAATTTTGGGTTTGGCCATAATCAAAATTAGAAGAAAAATGCTTGAAATGTATCACTCACTCACTTTCAATTGAATTACTGAAATTCACTTTTTGATATTCTAATTTCATGAGATGCACCTGTATATATACATCTTTCTTACACAAGTTTGTCGGCATAGGTGATTGGGGGGGGGGGGGCATTTTTAGGACTAGTTGGGTTTAGCTTGGAATACTTACATATTCTTGGCCCCCTCCTGGTCCGCTCATGTGATCCCCTGTATGTCAGCCAGCAGCAGCTGCAGGGGAAAAGAGGAGCGCTGAAGACGGCTGGGAGTGGCGATATTACCCATAGGTTCCTATGGCCAATCGGTTGGCAACTCCCTCCTCTCCCCTTCTGCCAGATTACATGACCGGACTGGAGTGGGCTACATATAGGTAAGTGTATACATCTTTCTTACATGGGTTAGTCAGCATAGGTGTTAAAGTGAAAAAAATTGGCTTAAAAATCCCCCAAAAAAATAATTGGGAAAAAAAATAAAAAATTTACTCACCTCTAAATGCCTGTTGCTAGGGGGTCCCTCGTAGTCTGCTACCTTCAGTGCCCAGCAACTGACGTCACTTCCCCCTCGGCACCGCACAGTCATCTGGGACCTGTCACGTGTCCCAGATGAGTGAGCGTCGAATCACGGCGCCGCTCGCGCATGCGCAGTGGGTGCCCGGCTGTGAAGCCACAGCCGGGTGCCCACATTAAGAATGCTGGCGCCGCGAGCGGAGAACGAGGGGGGGTCTCGTTCCCTCGCATCGCTGGACCCTGGGACAGGTAAGTGTCCGATTATTAAAAGGCAGCAGTATTTGTAGCTGCTGACTTTTAATTTTTAATTTTTTTTTTTTTGTGGGCCCTCCTCTTTAAGAGGGGGGGAAGGGAGCATTTTTCAGACTACTTGGATTTAGCCTGGAATACAATTTTTTTATTATTTTTTTTTTTTTTTTTTTTTAGGACATATTCACAGCACATGCAATAATGTACATTTATAAAAGGCAATATTGCAACATGATGTACATGTTTATTACCATTATTTTTAATTGCATCCCACCAGATTGATCTAAATCGGGTGTCTCAAACTGGCAGCCCTCCAGCTGTTGCAAAACTACAAATCCCATCATGCCTCTGCCTATGGTAGTCATGCTTGTAACTGTCAGCCTTGCAATGCCTCATGGGACTTGTAGTTTCGCAGCAGCTGGAGGGCCACCAGTTTGAGACTCCTGATCTAAATGATCCAATAAATATGTAACGTCTTAACCCCTCCGGGGCGGCTATGAATTTTCTGGGCTTACCAATTACCTCCTCCTTGTAGCTCGTTGTCTAGGGGTTCCCAGGGTTAGTACCCAGTAACTTCAGAAGCTGACACCCAAATGTCCTTTTTTAAGGATTTTTATTTGCAGGGGTAACACTATAACACAGTCCCTCAATTGGGAATAGAGGGCACGGGTGATAAAACTCGGGCACTTCAGAACTGCTGACATCAATTGAATGTCTCTTTAGATAGCCCAGAGAGTAGCCACTCGCAACTGGGCGCTTCACTGCTGGATAAACCTCTAACTGTAGATTTAGCAGCCAACAAGTGACCCGAAAAGTTTGCACAGACTAGATTGTAACTGAAGATAAATTAGGAACTTTTCCCACAGTACTGGGATCTTTCAGCTGCCTTGGTGATACCCTAAGATGTGGATTCACGAGTGTCCATACAACTCAGCTCCCAGGCTCTTACCGAGCAGCCAGCTTGTTGGCGCTCCTCCGAAGAGTCCTCCCCCGGTCACTTGTACGAGTTGTTGTGTCCCTCCAATGCTGAGAGCACACCGGGACACCTCCGAATCCTCCTTCAGTTACTGGGCCCTCGAACTAACCAGTTCCGAGGCTCGGGAACGGACGGATCCCCACCCCCGACCATGAGGGACTTTAGGGCTGGTCAAGGGGACGGCAGACACTCCTGGGTCCAGGACCCCTCACGGGGTTGGTCCGGATTGGAACCAGGAATCGAAGAGCAAGCCGAACCCTGAACGCGTGACTTCAGCATCCTAAATACCCCTTCCCAGACCACACAGCGGGGGCCAGACGCACCCACTGATTGGCTCTAAGAAAGATTGGTACTTAAAGCCGAGCTCCACCCTAAAGTGGAACTTCCGCTCATCGGATTCCTCCCCCCTTCCGGTGTCACAATTGGCAGCTTTCGGGGGGAAGGGGGGACAGGATGCCTGTCTTTGACAGGTATCCTTTCCCACTTCCAGAAGTACGCCGCGGCGCGATGCAGCCGCGACGTCACCGCGGGGCTCCCTCCTCCCTCAGCCGCCGGGCTAATAGTAGAGAGGAGTGGGGCCTTGCGCATGCATGGTAGGGTTTCCGGCATTAAGCCGAAAGCCTACACTGCTGGGTTACCTTACCCGCAATGGCGGCGGCAGCACCCGACAGCTGATGGAGACAGCTGCAGTATGTGTAGCTGCTGGCTTTTAATTTTTTATTTTTTCCGGAAAACCCCTTTAACATGTCCAACCAGGCTTGGTTCTCAGCCTGTCGCAGGTGCCTCACTCCAGTATAGCCCAGCCAGACTGATGCCAAAGTAAAAGACTTGTACAATTAACCCCCAGAACTCTGTTACAGTTCTGGAAAATAAATTTGCATTATAGCGCACACTTTAGAAAAGTGTCGGCGCTACATATATAACGCAGGTGCCTCCATCTTTCATACAGTGAGGACCCATCCATGATAAATGGACCGTCTTAATAGAACGGGACAGGAATGTGTGTGATGATGAGGTGCACCCGTTCTACTGCAAACCAGCCTTCTCTATATGTTGAGGAATTTCGTTGGTTCGGTTTGTAAGGCTTGTTTCACACGCTCTGTCCATGTGTCTGGCAGGTGTACACGAGAGGCGGAGGCGCCGGCTCTATATAATAATCACTTTCTTTACATAAGTGTTCACACTTCGAGCTCCATTTGTGAGCACAGAAGGGAGGCAACCACAGAAATGACAATGTATATTGTAGGGTATGAGGAATGTGGCCGGTTGACTCTCTCAGGGAGTTGATGGACGTTTTGTGCACGTTTTTGTTGCGAGGATTATTAAAACACAAACATATTTTTCTATTGTAATAGGCAACAAAAATATTGATGTCGGAACAAGCCGTCCGTAACTGCCCTAGATTGCTGGGCGTTTTTATATCAGTTTTGTGACGCAAGTCAAATGTTGGTGTCTCGCTTTGGTGTTGGTTTGTTTACAGACGTCAGAACCAGAGTGTGCCGATAAGGGGCCACCAATAGGAGACTTCAGGCACACAGAAGTAGGACAACCTCTAAAGAAATGTCTGCACCATAAAAAATGGAATGAAGTGTGTGACGGATCCTGTACTCAAGGTGTCCGCCGTAAATGCTTCCTAAGTCCTGGAACATGAGTCCAATGGATCTGGTTATAGGAACCCCCAAGAATTAGACAACACTAGTTCTTGAGGTACATCAGGAATGCTTTATTTGACATTTCACACACATATATATATATAGCCAGATGACTAAAAGCTAACCTAATTAGCATGAGCTAATTATCTTAATCATTGACCCAGACTAGTTGACTGGCTGAAAAGACTTTTCAGGGTCAGACTTTAAGGCTCCTAGTTAATTGGAATGACTATTCAACAGACATTACCATAAACATTAACACAGGGCTAATTAGCACAACAACATTGTGTGGAATACACCTTACAAGCCAGACCAGCCTCATTTACACAACGGACAGGTGGCTTGAGTTCATGACATTGGCATCTGACAGCTTGTGTCCCATTCAGTCTATTGCTAATGCCAAATGCATATACAGAGAGTGTGTCTTGGGGGCCCGTAATCAGTTGGCAGGAGGCTCGCATGTAGTCCTCTCAAAAAGCCTGTGTCCCAGCTAGGTCTGTCACAAAGTGGAACAAGTCTTTACTATTTATGGGGGGCAAGACATTCCAAAGGGGTAATCCACAGCATTAGGATCCCCCAAATGGCATGCCGCCATCACCGAGCACGGAACCCAAAATTAACCCCCGAGCTGAATAGACCCGGGTCAGTGAGCAGCTTTAATTTGATTCATATAATGTGTTCAGCTATTGAGAAATATCCATCATATTTTCTAATTGCTGCAGGTCTATTCAACTCGGATCTCCCTGCTAGTTGATACAATTGAGGGGTGAATGGCATGACATTTTGGAGCGTTTTTACATTTGTAGGGTGTTTAGTCCTTGTATAGTATATGTTTAAAGAATTGGTTCATTGCATTCAACTTTGTGGTGCAGGCATTTCTTTAGGAGTAGTTTTGGGTATAACGTCTTAGAGCCAATCAGATGTTCTGCAACTTACAAGGCTATTTCTGTAGTTTCTAAAACTGCCATTTGCTTCTCCCATGATTACAGTTTGATGTGACTATCTCTGGTTGGCTATGATTTGCCTATGGTTTGCTGCGGCCATCCATAGTTGACAATGACCAGCCATAGTTGGTTGTGGTAATCCATAGTAGGCTTTGACGTGTCCATAGTAGGCTGTGGCCCATCTATATAGTTGGCTACGACTCGTCCTATAGTTGTGGGACTTGGTCATAGTTGGCTACGACTCGTCTATATAGTTGTGGGACTTGGTCATAGTTGGCTACGACTCGTCTATATAGTTGTGGGACTTGGTCATAGTTGGCTACGACTCGTCTATATAGTTGTCGGACTTGGTCATAGTTGGCTACGACTCGTCTATATAGTTGTGGGACTTGGTCATAGTTGGCTACGACTTGTCTATATAGTTGTGGGACTTGGTCATAGTTGGCTACGACTCGTCTATAGTTGTGGGACTTGGTCATAGTTGGCTACGACTCGTCTATATAGTTGTGGGACTTGGTCATAGTTGGCTACGACTCGTCTATATAGTTGTGGGACTTGGTTACGACGCGTCTGTAGTTGTGGGACTTGGTCATAGTTGGCTGCGACTCGTCTATATAGTTGTGGGACTTGGTCATAGTTGGCTACGACTCGTCTATATAGTTGTCGGACTTGGTCATAGTTGGCTACGACTCGTCTATATAGTTGTGGGACTTGGTCATAGTTGGCTACGACTCGTCTATAGTTGTCGGACTTGGTCATAGTTGGCTACGACTCGTCTATATAGTTGTCGGACTTGGTCATAGTTGGCTACGACTCATCTATATAGTTGTGGGACTTGGTCATAGTTGGCTACGACTTGTCTATATAGTTGTGGGACTTGGTCATAGTTGGCTACGACTCGTCTATAGTTGTGGGACTTGGTCATTAGTTGGCTACGACTCGTCTATAGTTGTGAGACTTGGTCATTAGTTGGCTACGACTCGTCTATAGTTGTGGGACTTGGTCATAGTTGGCTACGACTCGTCTATATAGTTGTGGGACTTGGTTACGACGCGTCTGTAGTTGTGGGACTTGGTCATAGTTGGCTACGACTCGTCTATATAGTTGTGGGACTTGGTCATAGTTGGCTACGACTCGTCTATATAGTTGTGGGACTTGGTCATAGTTGGCTACGACTCGTCTATAGTTGTGGGACTTGGTCATAGTTGGCTACGACTTGTCTATATAGTTGTGGGACTTGGTCATAGTTGGCTACGACTCGTCTATAGTTGTGGGACTTGGTCATAGTTGGCTACGACTCGTCTATATAGTTGTGGGACTTGGTTACGACGCGTCTGTAGTTGTGGGACTTGGTCATAGTTGGCTACGACTCGTCTATATAGTTGTGGGACTTGGTCATAGTTGGCTACGACTCGTCTATATAGTTGTGGGACTTGGTCATAGTTGGCTACGACTCGTCTATAGTTGTGGGACTTGGTCATAGTTGGCTACGACTTGTCTATATAGTTGTGGGACTTGGTCATAGTTGGCTACGACTCGTCTATAGTTGTGGGACTTGGTCATAGTTGGCTACGACTCGTCTATATAGTTGTGGGACTTGGTTACGACGCGTCTGTAGTTGTGGGACTTGGTCATAGTTGGCTACGACTCGTCTATAGTTGTGGGACTTGGTCATAGTTGGCTACGACTCGTCTATATAGTTGTGGGACTTGGTCATAGTTGGCTACGACTTGTCTATATAGTTGTGGGACCTGGTCATAGTTGGCTACGACTCGTCTATAGTTGTGGGACTTGGTCATAGTTGGCTACGACTCGTCTATATAGTTGTGGGACTTGGTCATAGTTGGCTACGACTCGTCTATATAGTTGTGGGACTTGGTCATAGTTGGCTACGACTCGTCTATAGTTGTGGGACTTGGTCATAGTTGGCTACGACTCGTCTATAGTTGTGGGACTTGGTCATAGTTGGCTACGACTCGTCTATATAGTTGTGGGACTTGGTCATAGTTGGCTACGACTCGTCTATATAGTTGTGGGACTTGGTCATAGTTGGCTACGACTCGTCTATATAGTTGTGGGACTTGGTCATAGTTGGCTACGACTCGTCTATAGTTGTGGGACTTGGTCATAGTTGGCTACGACTTGTCTATATAGTTGTGGGACTTGGTCATAGTTGGCTACGACTCGTCTATAGTTGTGGGACTTGGTCATAGTTGGCTACGACTTGTCTATATAGTTGTGGGACTTGGTCATAGTTGGCTACGACTCGTCTATATAGTTGTGGGACTTGGTCATAGTTGGCTACGACTCGTCTATATAGTTGTGGGACTTGGTCATAGTTGGCTACGACTCGTCTATATAGTTGTGGGACTTGGTCATAGTTGGCTACGACTCGTCTATAGTTGTGGGACTTGGTCATAGTTGGCTACGACTTGTCTATATAGTTGTGGGACTTGGTCATAGTTGGCTACGACTCGTCTATAGTTGTGGGACTTGGTCATAGTTGGCTACGACTTGTCTATATAGTTGTGGGACTTGGTCATAGTTGGCTACGACTCGTCTATAGTTGTGGGACTTGGTCATAGTTGGCTACGACTCGTCTATATAGTTGTGGGACTTGGTCATAGTTGGCTACGACTCGTCTATATAGTTGTGGGACTTGGTCATAGTTGGCTACGACTCGTCTATAGTTGTGGGACTTGGTCATAGTTGGCTACGACTCGTCTATATAGTTGTGGGACTTGGTCATAGTTGGCTACGACTCGTCTATAGTTGTGGGACTTGGTCATAGTTGGCTACGACTCGTCTATATAGTTGTGGGACTTGGTCATAGTTGGCTACGACTCGTCTATATAGTTGTGGGACTTGGTCATAGTTGGCTACGACTCGTCTATAGTTGTGGGACTTGGTCATAGTTGGCTACGACTCGTCTATAGTTGTGGGACTTGGTCATAGTTGGCTACGACTCGTCTATATAGTTGTGGGACTTGGTCATAGTTGGCTACGACTCGTCTATATAGTTGTGGGACTTGGTCATAGTTGGCTACGACTCGTCTATATAGTTGTGGGACTTGGTCATAGTTGGCTACGACTCGTCTATAGTTGTGGGACTTGGTCATAGTTGGCTACGACTTGTCTATATAGTTGTGGGACTTGGTCATAGTTGGCTACGACTCGTCTATAGTTGTGGGACTTGGTCATAGTTGGCTACGACTTGTCTATATAGTTGTGGGACTTGGTCATAGTTGGCTACGACTCGTCTATATAGTTGTGGGACTTGGTCATAGTTGGCTACGACTCGTCTATATAGTTGTGGGACTTGGTTACGACGCGTCTGTAGTTGTGGGACTTGGTCATAGTTGGCTACGACTCGTCTATAGTTGTGGGACTTGGTCATAGTTGGCTACGATTCGTCTATATAGTTGTGGGACTTGGTCATAGTTGGCTACGACTCGTCTATATAGTTGTGGGACTTGGTCATAGTTGGCTACGACTCGTCTATAGTTGTGGGACTTGGTCATAGTTGGCTACGACTTGTCTATATAGTTGTGGGACTTGGTCATAGTTGGCTACGACTCGTCTATAGTTGTGGGACTTGGTCATAGTTGGCTACGACTCGTCTATATAGTTGTGGGACTTGGTCATAGTTGGCTACGACTCGTCTATATAGTTGTGGGACTTGGTTACGACGCGTCTGTAGTTGTGGGACTTGGTCATAGTTGGCTACGACTCGTCTATATAGTTGTGGGACTTGGTTACGACGTGTCTGTAGTTGTGGGACTTGGTCATAGTTGGCTACCACTCGTCTATATAGTTGTGGGACTTTGTCATAGTTGGCTATGACTCGTCCTATAGTTGTGGGACTTGGTCATAGTTGGCTACGATGCGTCTATATAGTTGTGGGACTTGGTCATAGTTGGCTACGACTCCTCTATAGTTGGCTGTGGCCATCCAAAGTTGGCCATGAACAAGTACAATACAAGCTATGACCAGTAATCCAGGATCTATTGTGCTCATCTAGTGGTCACAAGAAAAATGTAGGGTGAATGGTTTATTTTTTTAAGAGACAAACATGGCCAAAAGTTTATGAATGACCAGTGACTGGAATGCACATTATTGGATTTGGCTAAAGTTCAGCATTCCAATAACTATGGCGGTAACAAAACGCTGGTTTCTCCGCTAATCTAGTATTTTATTTTCTAAAAGGGGTCAGACCACCCAAACCTGATCTTTTTGGTTCCAGGTGAGGAGACTAATCTTTTCCTCCTTCCTCGGAACCCTTCTAAGGTGTGGTTTACAGATCTGAAATTTTTTGGCACAGAGACCACCGGTGGCCCTCAGAGCCATCTAGATGGTTGAACTCTCCATCAGCCTCTTCGGGGGGAGCTCGCCCTTTTAATTGTGGACAACCCTGAAGGCTCTTGTAGGGAAGTCGGTCATTTTTGGATGCAACTTTAAACTTTATTTCCTTTTTTGCACTATATATAGGCTGAACTGTTCATTGTCTGGTTTTTGGATCACACCAAAGCAGTCAGATCTTTGGCAGAGAGTCGATCTTTTTCCATGAGGATTGTTCAGTGCAGCTCCTCATCGCTCTGCAGTCACCCGGCTCTATGGACTTGAATGACTTCTATTATTTATAAATTGCATGTTCATGGAATTTGTTCCTTCCTTCAATCCTATGGCATTAATGGCACACAGATGACGAACGATCTACACTGTACTGAATGTAAATATACAATGTAATACATGAATGATTAGTTCAACCCAAATAAGGTTTTTGTACAAGATATTTTTTTTTATATATATAAGAGCAAGAGAAGGTAATATCCAAATATCCCCCGCAGCCTATGACCGATCTCGACTCAAAGATCCAGGAAAAAGCCATGAAGGTGGACATGGATATCTGCAGGCGGATTGATATCACCGCCAAGCTGTGTGATGTGGCACAGCAGCGCAATTCCGAGGACGTATCCAAGATGTTCCAGGTGACGGAACTTCTCTCTCTTTCTTCTCATCCAGCCCAACGGTCCGCTCTGGGACCCCCTTCCTTCCTTCCTTCCTTTTATTTCTTATGTAATGTAAGCACATAGTCTGGGAGCCCGTCCTCATTTGCTCGGTTGGTTTGGTGATGCCGGGTTATAATGTTTCAATCGAGGTAAAATGTGACCTTCAAAGCTCGTCCATTTACCTTTTTCTTTGTTGCTGCACAAAGAGATCCCTTTGAAGCTGAACTCCAGGCCAACGGCTAAATACACAAATTATACCTGCCAAAGGATTTGTAATTTGTTCATTCAGATCCTGCTGGTATAACGCAGCTAAGTCTGGCAGGACAGGAGACCTGACTTTTCTCTGCTGCTGTTAAGTAACACTTACAGGTCTTGCTCCTCCCCCCCAAACCTGTGATTGGACAGCGAGTAGAGAAGCAGCTAATGCTCTCTGCTCTGCATGTTAGCAGGTGAGCATTGCAGGGCAGTTTACCGGCTCCCGTCAGAAACAGGGCCAGCAAGAAGCTGTTACATAATCGGATTAGATACTTGCTGGGATAAGGTCACCTAGAGCCCGGGGCAAACATGCCAAATTGTGCATTATGTGCAAAAATCCACCCCCCCCCCCCCAAAAAAAAATAGCACCAATCTTACCCCTATACATACAATCTCATAAATCTGCCCCCTGCTGAAATCCCACCTCCTCCCAGCACAAATCTGCCCCCTGCTGAAATCCCACCTCAGTACAAATCTGCCCCCTGCTGAAATCCCCTCCTCCTCAGTACAAATCTGCCCCTGCTGAAATCCCCACCTCCTCAGTACAAATCTGCCCCCTGCTGAAATCCCCTCCTCCTCAGTACAAATCTGCCCCTGCTGAAATCCCCACCTCCTCAGTACAAATCTGCCCCCTGCTGAAATCCCCACCTCCTCAGTACAAATCTGCCCCCTGCTGAAATCCCCTCCTTCTCAGCACAAATCTGCCCCCTGCTGAAATCCCATCTGCCCCCTGCTGAAATCCCCTCCTCCTCAGTACAAATCTGCCCCCTGCTGAAATCCCACCTCCTCCCAGCACAAATCTGCCCCCTGCTTAAATCCCCTCCTCCCAGCACAAATCTGCCCCCTGCTGAAATCCCACCTCCTTAGCCCAAATCTGCCCCCTGCTGAAATCCCCTTCTCCTCTTGTGCTGAGGAGGGGATTTCAGCAGGGGGCAGATTTGTGCTGAGGAGGAGGGGATTTCAGCAGTACAATCTGCCCCCTGCTGAAATCCCACCTCAGTACAAATCTGCCCCCTGCTGAAATCCCCTCCTTCTCAGCACAAATCTGCCCCCTGCTGAAATCCCCTCCTCCTCAGCACAAATCTGCCCCCTGCTGAAATCCCCACCTCCTCTCAGTACAAATCTGCCCCCTGCTGAAATCCCCTCCTTCTCAGCACAAATCTGCCCCCTGCTGAAATCCCCTCCTCCTCAGCACAAATCTGCCCCCTGCTGAAATCCCCACCTCCTCTCAGTACAAATCTGCCCCCTGCTGAAATCCCCCCTCCTCCCAGCACAAATCTGCCCCCTGCTGAAATCCCCTCCTCCCAGCACAAGTCTGCCCCCCCCTCCCCTGCTAAAATCCCTCCTCCTCAGTACAAATCCCCCTCAATCATCCCTACTAGCACAAATGTGCCCCTCCCCCTTCTACAATATCACCTCTTCTTCTAGCACAAATCCCCCCCCCCCCCCGCCCAACACCAATCCCTCTACCTGACCACTCCTAGCACCCCCCCCCAAAAAAAATTCCCTCCTAAGATGATTCTTATCCCCTGCCGCCGCCTCCCCAATCTCCTTGCGGCACCCCCTCATCTCGCATAATACCACAGTGCCCAGGGCAGCCGCCCGTCTTGCCCACCCCTTGTCCCGCTCAAATACATTTATTTATTTATTTTTAACAATGAATACAGAACGGCATTCATTTGTGTATTTCGTCTGCTTGGAGTTCAGCTTAAAGTGGACAATGGCAACCTGGCAGCATTGAATACTTCCCATCATGGTGGTCACCACCAACCGTGCCAATGAAGGGCTCCCTCCCAGAGCAGGTATAGCGGAGGAGGCGGAGCCTCTGGTGTGTTTCTCATTCTGTAACGTTGTGATTTGTATCTCCTCCTATCCTGTGTGACGTTCAGTGAAGGGATTGTAGTCTAGGGGCTCGATCTTTGCTGTGCATCCTGCTCTGCATTGCATGTGTGCCGCCTCTGCCACCCAACGCGCCCGGCCAGTGAATGCGCACAACAGGGCTGCTTGTTGATGCCAAATTTCAGCTTTTCCTCCATTTACCCACCGAGCCCAATAGAGGGCCATATAATAGAGAGAGGCTCGTGACTAACCGCAGCGTCTGTCTCCAAAGGTGGGCACTGTGGCGAAAAAGAGGGAGCGAAAGATGACCAACGACACCAACCTCTCCGAACAGGACGCCGACGCCTTCTCCGACGACGAGGTCGGCTGTTCCCTCAACATCACCGACGAGATGAAGAGAATGTTCAACCAGCTGTGAGTACCATGGGATGCCACTTGTGTGACCCCCTGGGGAGTGTTGTGTGTTATACCCCCTGGGGAGTGTTGTGTGTTATACCTTCTGGAGGGGACAAGTCGGGGATAGGAATACAAAAGGATCTTATAATAAAACTTTTTAAGCAGTTCTATAACATTTTATTTCCTAAAACTTCCACCTTATGGTCCTTTCTAGCTGCCACAGTTTAAGGGGTTAGGTTCACCGTTAGAAAATGATACTCCCATATTTAAGGTGTAACATGTTCCAACGATGGGGCACTATTCCTCCCACTGACAGCAGGGAGAGGGCACCATTCCTCCTACTAGTGGGAGAAGCTCTATTGTTGGCATTGGTGGGAGGAATGGTGGCCCCATTCCTCCTACTAACACCAATGATGGGGGGCACCATTCTTCCCACTAACACCACCAACGGGGGGGGCACCATTCCTCCTACCAATGCCAACAACAGAGCACCATTCCTCCCACTAACACCAATGATGGGGGCACCATTCCTCCCACCAATGATGGTGGTGTTAGTGGAAGGAATGGTGCCCCCATCATTGGTGGGCGGAATGGTGCCTTATTGGTAGGAGGAATGGTGCCCCCATCATTGGCGTTAGTGGGAGGAATGGTGCCCTCCTCATTGGGGTTAAGAGGAATGGTGCCCTATTGTTGGCATTGGTAGGAGGAATGGTGCTCTGTTGTTGGCATTGGTAGGAGGAATGGCACCCCGTTGGTGGTGTTAGTGGGAGGAATGGAGCTCTATTGTTGGCATTGGTGGGAGGAATGGTGCCCCCAACGGGGGCGCCCTTCCTCCCACCAATGCCAACAATAGAGCTCCATTCCTCCTACCAATGCCAACAATAGGGCACCATTCCTCTTAACCCCAATGAGGAGGGCACCATTCCTCCCACTAACGCCAATGAGGAGGGCACCATTCCTCCCACTAACGCCAATGATGAGGGCACCATTCCTCCCACTAACGCCAATGATGAGGGCACCATTCCTCCCACTAACGCCAATGATGAGGGCACCATTCCTCCCACTAACGCCAATGATGAGGGCACCATTCCTCCCACTAACGCCAATGATGAGGGCACCATTCCTCCCACTAACGCCAATGATGAGGGCACCATTCCTCCCACTAACGCCAATGATGAGGGCACCATTCCTCCCACTAACGCCAATGATGAGGGCACCATTCCTCCCACTAACGCCAATGATGGGGGCACCATTCCTCCCACTAACGCCAATGATGAGGGCACCATTCCTCCCACTAACGCCAATGATAGGGGCACCATTCCTCCTACCAATAAGGCACCATTCCGCCCACCAATGATGGGGGCACCATTTTTCCCACCATTGCCAATAGGGCACCATTCCTCTTAATCCCAATGATGGGGGCACCATTCCGCCCACCAATGATGGGGGCACAATTTTTCCCACCATTGCCAATAGAGCACCATTCCTCCCACTAACGCCACCAACGGGGGCACCATTCCTCCCACTAACACCAATAGTGGGGCACCATTCCTCCCACTAACACAAAGGATGGTATTGGTTGGAGGAATGGTTCCCCATCAGTGGTGTTAGTGGGAGGAATGACACCCTATTGTTTTGTATTGGTAGGAGGAATGGTGCCCCATCATTGGTGTGTTAGTGGGAGAAATGGTGCCTTAATAGGGTGTCATTCCTCCCACTGTTTTGTATTGGTAGGAGGAATGGTGCCCCAACAATAAGGCACCATTTCTCCCACTAACACACCAATGATGGGGCACCATTCCTCCTACCAATACCAACAATAGGGCACCATTCCTTCCACCAACGGCGCGCCATCCTTCCTACCAATACCAACAATAGGGCACCATTCCTTCCACTAAGATCAGGGATGGGCACTGTTCTCTCACTGACACCAACAATGGTGCACCTCCACTGGCCACAGTTTGGGCCCCACCTAAAGCCTGAAGGACAATAAAGTGGCCCCTTTGTTGAGGAAGCTCGGAGTCCCCTGGTTGAATTTCTTGCACTGAGCGGGGGCCCCGTGTGAAAGCGGTAAGAGGACAGTCTGCGTTGTAAGTGAACGGCCCCTGATAAGCGCCTGTTTATTGGCCGTTTCCTGTGCTTAACAGACTGCGATTATCTTCCGTCCAGACGGCTTTCCTGGGAAGGGATGTGAAGCTGGAAATCTCAGCCAAGTCTGATTTCTGTCCCGGCTCTGCGTCTGTTAGAGGGGAGGGAGGAGCTTGTTTGAAAGATGCTGAGTGGGCCAAGCGGTCTAAAATAATCAGCCAACATATGTGCTGATGTCATGCCCCGAGCGGCGGGTAAAGACTGAAATAAACGCGCTATATTGGGACCTTCTATTTAAATTTTTAAATGGATACTTTTGCTACAAAACCTATCTAAGAACGATCGACCTTCAGAAAATAAAATGCAGCCTGACCATTTCTATCAGCATTGACTCGAATGAGACCGGAGCGCCCGGCATGAATCGGTTCTGATAGATTACCGGACCCGATCCGGGTTCAGCGCCGGACTTTGTGTCTGACAAGTTTGAAGCTGTAATAAGATGCAGAAAACTGTCTGTTGTCACTCAAGTGAAAGTAAAGGATTATATCCGGTTCAGGATGGAATGGTCTATATGAAGTCGGTTTCTTACCTACATAGAGACTGTTAGTTGGGGAGGACTGATAATAGAAAAGCTCACAAAGTTTAGCCTTGTGGGTAAAGGGGGCTTTCCCGATCCTGAGATCTGTGCAACACAAGCAGAAGATTCACACAAATACAATACAATCTGCTCTGAGCAGTGCAAGCCGATTGAAATCAACCATTACACCACAGCGCCACCTTGTGGTCATGTTGTAAGCAAACAAGTTTCACTATTGCTGGTGGGGCACTATCCTTTCCACTGACACCAGTGATGAGTCATGATTCCTTGCGCCCAGCCATGGGTGGGGGGGGCGGCTTTCCCTGGTACTGGCGCCCAGCGGTGGGGGGGGGGCGGCATTCCCTGGTACTGGCGCCCAGCGGTGGGGGGGAGGGCGGCATTCCCTGGCACTGGCGCCCAGCGGTGGGTGGGGGGGGCTTTTCCTGGCACTGGCGCCCAGCTTGGGGGGGGGGCTTTCCCTGGCACTGGCGCCCAGCGGTGGGGGGGGGCTTTCCCTGGCGCCCAGCGGTGGGGGGTGGGGGGGGGGGGGGGCGGCTTTCCCTGGCACCGGCGCCCAGCGGTGGGGGGGGGGGGCTTTCCCTGGCACTGGCGCCCAGCGGTGGGGGGGGGGGGGGGCGGCGGCTTTCCCTGGCGCCCAGTGGTGGGGAGCGTCTTTCCCTCGCACTGGCGCCCCAGCGGTGGGGAGCGTCTTTCCCTCGCACTGGCGCCCCAGCGGTGGGGAGCGGCTTTCCCTCGCACTGGCGCCCCAGCCGTGTGGGGGGGGGGGCGGCTTTCCCTCGCACTGGCGCCCCAGCCGTGTGTGGGGGGGGGGCGGCTTTCCCTCGCACTGGCGCCCCAGCGTTGTGGGGGGGGCGGCTTTCCCTCACACTGGCGCCCCAGCGTTGTGGGGGGGTGGCGGCTTTCCCTGGCACTGGCGCCCAGCGATGGGTGGGGGGGGCGGCTTTCCCTGGCGCCCAGCGGGGGGTGGGGGGCGGCTTTCCCTGGCACTGGCGCCCAGCAGTGGGTGGGGGGCGGCTTTCCCTGGCACTGGCGCCCAGCAGTGGGTGGGGGGGTGGCTTTCCCTGGCGCCCAGCGGTGGGGGGGGGGGGGGGGCTTTCCCTGGCGCCCAGCGGTGGGTGTGGGGGCGGCTTTCCCTCGCACTGGCGCCCCAGCGGTGGGGGGGCGGCTTTCCCTCGCACTGGCGCCCCAGCGGAGGGGGGGGGGGGCGGCGGCTTTCCCTCGCACTGACGCCCAGTTTGGGGGAACTAGTTTTGTAGGTAAGGTAGCTTGACTGGCTCCCGGGATCTCTCCAATAAAAGACGGTTTAATCAAACAATGTGCAAGCCGATTGCAATGAACCATAACACCACAGCGCCACCATGTGGGTGTACTGGAAGCAAACAAGTCTGACCCCATCCTCTTACCAGGTTAAATGAATGTTTACAAAGTATCGCTGCAGCAATCGAATACAATTTTTTTTTTTTTAGAACGCGGATCATTTTGTCATTTATTTTCTAGGCGAGAGACGTACGACTTCGATGATGACTGCGACAGTCTAACGTGGGAGGAGAACGAGGACACGCTGCTGCTGTGGGAAGATTTCGCAAACTGTAACCCGCCGGCTGTGGAGGCTCCGGGAGAGGCAAGTTTTATCACAGCCCGATTATCTGTACAGAAAGTCATTTCTACATCGATCGTATTGTCATTTTCTACCAAGCGATGCAGTACAAAAAAATTGGTTTTTGGAAAGCACAAAAATGGCCATTTTGATCTGAGGGTGCCCCCCCCCCCCTTAAAATGTTATGGAACTGTTCATATCTGTGCGGTTTGAAAAGTCCTGTATCGTTGGTGCCATGTTTCAAAGACCGGCCGCCCATCCCATGTCCTACCAATTGATGGCCTCTTCGGTTGATAAGGACATGTCTTGCACAGCTTGCTGAGTTGCTGACAGGAGTACAGATAGAAGGAGGTGCGGGCTGTGCTCTCTCCCTCCTCCCTGTATACAGGGGTTTGGATCTGCCCCCCTATCTCCTGCTCCTGTAGGGGGGGCAGTAATCAAGTTCTGCACAGTCCTGATCTGACTGCATTCCTGTGTCCTCTCCTATAGACAGACAGGAGGATGTTTGTGGGTGATTTGTACTGGGGGGGTGGGGGGGGGGGGAGAGAGAGAGAATGTGTTGGGGGTCACTGCCCTCTCTGCCTTCTCTGCCTCGGACTACATTTTGGGGCTTGCGGTACCGCATGTGAAATCGTGTTTTTTCCACTCCGCACAAAAAATGCGCTGCCTTTGGCGGGTGCCATTTTTTTTAATGCCACCCCTACACATCAAGCAAATGGGCATGCTTTAACACATGAGTGCTCAACCTGTGGCCCTCCAGCTGTTGGAGAACTAAAAGTCCCATCATGCCTCTGCCTTTTGAGAGTCATGCTTGTAACTGTTAGCGGCTTGCAATGCCTCATGGGACTTGTAGTTCTGCAACAGCAGGAGGGCCACAGGATTAGCACCCATGCTTTAACACATGCTAAATCATATAGTACTAATGTAGTGCGTGTGTTTTGTTTTTTTTTTAGTGCACATTTCACTAACGTAGATCAGCTCTTTTAAAAAAAAAAAAAGATACACGGTAATGTGCAAAAGTATGTGCTCGGACGCACCTCCTGGTGTGAATGAGACTCAGACTGGTGTACACCCTCCCCCGATAACAGAGGAGAGATCGGGGATCCTGTGTACATGTACTGATAAGATAACAGAGGAGAGATCGGGGATCCTATTATCAGTACATGTACACAGGATCCCCGATCTCTCCTCTGTTATC
>CM053035.1:4578326-4597680 GCA_028564925.1 Lithobates sylvaticus
ATCACTGAGAATGCAGCCTATCCACTCACTAGAGAGCGGTGACATCGCAGCCTATCCACTCACTAGAGAGCGGTGACATCGCAGCCTATCCACTCACTAGAGAGCGGTGACATCGCAGCCTATCCACTCACTAGAGAGCGGTGACATTGCAGCCTATCCACTCACTAGAGAGCGGTGACATCACAGCCTATCCACTCACTAGAGAGCGGTGACATCGCAGCCTATCCACTCACTAGAGAGCGGTGACATCGCAGCCTATCCACTCACTAGAGAGCGGTGACATCACAGCCTATCCACTCACTAGAGAGCGGTGACATCACAGCCTATCCACTCACTAGAGAGCGGTGACATCACAGCCTATCCACTCACTAGAGAGCGGTGACATCACAGCCTATCCACTCACTAGAGAGTGGTGACATCACAGCCTATCCACTCACTAGAGAGCGGTGACATCACTGAGAATGCAGCCTATCCAATCACTAGAGAGTGGTGACATCACAGCCTATCCACTCACTAGAGAGCGGTGACATCACTGAGAATGCAGCCTATCCAATCACTAGAGAACGATGACATCATTGAGAATGCAGCCTATCCACTCACTAGAGAGCGGTGACATCACAGCCTATCCACTCACTAGAGAGCGGTGACATCACAGCCTATCCACTCACTAGAGAGCGGTGACATCGCAGCCTATCCACTCACTAGAGAGCGGTGACATCGCAGCCTATCCACTCACTAGAGAGCGGTGACATCACTGAGAATGCAGCCTATCCACTCACTAGAGAGCGGTGACATCACTGAGAATGCAGCCTATCCACTCACTAGAGAGCGGTGACATCGCAGCCTATCCACTCACTAGAGAGCGGTGACATCACAGCCTATCCACTCACTAGAGAGCTGTGACATCACTGAGAATGCAGCCTATCCACTCACTAGAGAGCGGTGACATCACTGAGAATGCAGCCTATCCACTCACTAGAGAGCGGTGACATCACTGAGAATGCAGCCTATCCACTCACTAGAGAGCGGTGACATCACTGAGAATGCAGCCTATCCACTCACTAGAGAGCGGTGACATCACTGAGAATGCAGCCTATCCACTCACTAGAGAGCGGTGACATCACTGAGAATGCAGCCTATCCACTCACTAGAGAGCGGTGACATCGCAGCCTATCCACTCACTAGAGAGCGGTGACATCGCAGCCTATCCACTCACTAGAGAGCGGTGACATCGCAGCCTATCCACTCACTAGAGAGCGGTGACATCGCAGCCTATCCACTCACTAGAGAGCGGTGACATCACAGCCTATCCACTCACTAGAGAGCGGTGACATCGCAGCCTATCCACTCACTAGAGAGCGGTGACATCGCAGCCTATCCACTCACTAGAGAGCGGTGACATCACAGCCTATCCACTCACTAGAGAGCGGTGACATCGCAGCCTATCCACTCACTAGAGAGCGGTGACATCACAGCCTATCCACTCACTAGAGAGCGGTGACATCGCAGCCTATCCACTCACTAGAGAGCGGTGACATCGCAGCCTATCCACTCACTAGAGAGCGGTGACATCACTGAGAATGCAGCCTATCCACTCACTAGAGAGCGGTGACATCACTGAGAATGCAGCCTATCCACTCACTAGAGAGCGGTGACATCGCAGCCTATCCACTCACTAGAGAGCGGTGACATCACAGCCTATCCACTCACTAGAGAGCTGTGACATCACTGAGAATGCAGCCTATCCACTCACTAGAGAGCGGTGACATCACTGAGAATGCAGCCTATCCACTCACTAGAGAGCGGTGACATCACTGAGAATGCAGCCTATCCACTCACTAGAGAGCGGTGACATCACTGAGAATGCAGCCTATCCACTCACTAGAGAGCGGTGACATCACTGAGAATGCAGCCTATCCACTCACTAGAGAGCGGTGACATCACTGAGAATGCAGCCTATCCACTCACTAGAGAGCGGTGACATCGCAGCCTATCCACTCACTAGAGAGCGGTGACATCGCAGCCTATCCACTCACTAGAGAGCGGTGACATCGCAGCCTATCCACTCACTAGAGAGCGGTGACATCGCAGCCTATCCACTCACTAGAGAGCGGTGACATCACAGCCTATCCACTCACTAGAGAGCGGTGACATCGCAGCCTATCCACTCACTAGAGAGCGGTGACATCGCAGCCTATCCACTCACTAGAGAGCGGTGACATCACAGCCTATCCACTCACTAGAGAGCGGTGACATCACAGCCTATCCACTCACTAGAGAGCGGTGACATCACAGCCTATCCACTCACTAGAGAGCGGTGACATCACAGCCTATCCACTCACTAGAGAGCGGTGACATCACAGCCTATCCACTCACTAGAGAGCGGTGACATCACAGCCTATCCACTCACTAGAGAGCGGTGACATCACTGAGAATGCAGCCTATCCAATCACTAGAGAGTGGTGACATCACAGCCTATCCACTCACTAGAGAGCGGTGACATCACTGAGAATGCAGCCTATCCAATCACTAGAGAACGATGACATCATTGAGAATGCAGCCTATCCACTCACTAGAGAGCGGTGACATCACAGCCTATCCACTCACTAGAGAGCGGTGACATCACAGCCTATCCACTCACTAGAGAGCGGTGACATCACTGAGAATGCAGCCTATCCACTCACTAGAGAGCGGTGACATCGCAGCCTATACACTCACTAGAGAGCGGTGACATCGCAGCCTATACACTCACTAGAGAGCGGTGACATCGCAGCCTATCCACTCACTAGAGAGCGGTGACATCGCAGCCTATCCACTCACTAGAGAGCGGTGACATCGCAGCCTATCCACTCACTAGAGAGCGGCGACATCGCAGCCTATCCACTCACTAGAGAGCGGCGACATCGCAGCCTATCCACTCACTAGAGAGCGGCGACATCGCAGCCTATCCACTCACTAGAGAGCGGCGACATCGCAGCCTATCCACTCACTAGAGAGCGGCGACATCGCAGCCTATCCACTCACTAGAGAGCGGCGACATCGCAGCCTATCCACTCACTAGAGAGCGGCGACATCGCAGCCTATCCACTCACTAGAGAGCGGCGACATCGCAGCCTATCCACTCACTAGAGAGCGGCGACATCGCAGCCTATCCACTCACTAGAGAGCGGCGACATCGCAGCCTATCCACTCACTAGAGAGCAGTGACATCGCAGCCTATGCACTCACTAGAGAGCAGTGACATCACTGAGAATGCAGCCTATCCAATCACTAGAGAGCGGTGACATCACTGAGAATGCAGCCTATCCAATCACTAGAGAGCGGTGACATCACTGAGAATGCAGCCTATCCAATCACTAGCGTTATATGGTTTCCATGAGATGGAATACAAAGGACTCACGTTTCCATTTCTTTGTTTCAGAAATTCTCCGTCCA
This sequence comes from Lithobates sylvaticus, assembly GCA_028564925.1. Classification (NCBI taxonomy): domain Eukaryota; kingdom Metazoa; phylum Chordata; class Amphibia; order Anura; family Ranidae; genus Lithobates; species Lithobates sylvaticus. The sequence goes on from CM053035.1 coordinate 4,581,762, forward strand.
CAAGTTCCGTGGCCAGCAGCGACTCAGGGAACTCAGACGAGATGCAGGACGAGTCCGATAAGGACGGCGAAGGAGACGGCGCCATCAGTTGATAAGGGACGCTATCATAAAAAAAAAACATTTTTTTTTTTTTTTTTCCCCTAAAGCAGAGATTGTGGACAAATCAGAGACTATCTTGGAGGATTCCCAGAACGCCCTCCAGACCTCCCTCCATTTATTTGGTGCTGTAAATGTCTATTCTTCTACAGAAAATTCTGTCAATAAGAATTCAAGACAAAAAAAACAAAAAACAAACAAGTGCTGTTTGATATGTGCCTTCCCCCCTCCTGAGCCACCAATCCGTATCGAGGCCAGGCTTCCAGCGTTGGAGAGTCCAGAGCGCCCGTCGTTCTCCTTTTAGGATGGTGGTTTTTAGAACGCAACTTAAAAAGTTCACCGGGAACGGCTCCCCCTCCCGGCTAGACTGTGCCGTCACCTGATCCCACACAACTGTTATCTCCAAAAATTAGAAGTACTTTAAAAGCGATGGTCCAAAACCGATCGTTCACTCTTTTGGTTGATCGTGAAGTAGATTGTCTCTCTGTGTATTATATCTTGCAGGGGACACGCCCTCCCCATTAGTCTCCTTCATACTGGTGGGGGGTGGACTGGTATAGTAAAGGGGGGTGGACTGGTATAGTAAAGGGGCCTGCAGGACTCCGAGGGATGCAAGGACCATCCTTCGGAGTCCCTGTGAGAAATTGAACAAAAATTGTCCTTTTTCTCCAGTTAATTGCGACTTCTGGCCAGAATAACCTTTAGGAAAAATTAGCTTTGCCCATTGGCTGGGCCATAGGTGAACGCTTGACCCCCAATTTTACATTCATCGACCCACCAACAGTGTTTCAGGCTCAACTTTTCCATAAAGGAAGCTGGAATCTGGCCGTAGGGAAGGGAAATTTTTTAGTATAAATATGTATATAGGCGTTCTCTGCTGAACACCAGTGACAATGACCAGGACCTCATAGCTGCTGGACACCACATGGTGGCTTGTCGTGTATTATGGGGTGGGGGGCTGTAGACGGCACTGGTTGGGGGGACACTATGCAATATGCTTGCCTTATGAGGATGAATGTTCGCCGCGCACGATGGGAGGGGGGAGGAGGTGTACGGCGGGTGATTTGTCGATAACTTAACTAGGCTTAAAATTAGAGCTTCTTTGTCTGCCGCGCTTGGGAAATGACGCTTAATGTGTCTATAATGGATGAAGCCGGTGTACCTGGAATCAATGCTGGCGGCCATTTTTGTTGGCTGAACCAACAGAATGCCAAGTAGAGAACAAAAAAAGCCAATACAATGTTGCAGCATTTTCTTTTCTTAATGTTTTTTAAAAGGTCAACACAAAATTTTGTATAAAAACGCACCCATCTGGTTATACAGTGGTGGCGATAAACTGGTCTATAGAAGATCAGTGCGATGCTACCTGCTGATTTGATTGGACAATTTAATGGTTTCATGCAAACTGGCCAATACTATAAAGCAGTGGTCTCCAAACTGTGGCCCAGGGACTGGATGTGGCCCTTTGCTTTTTATTTTTTTTTTCTAGCCCTTGGGGAATTAGTTCATCCTCTCACACCAACGATGGCGCATAATTCCCCCATTGACGCCAACAAAGGGGCAAAATTTCTCCCGTTGACACCAACAAAGGGGCAAAATTTCTCCCGTTGACACCAACAAAGGGGCAAAATTTCTCCCGTTGACACCAACAAAGGGGCAAAATTTCTCCCGTTGACACCAACAAAGGGGCAAAATTTCTCCCGTTGACACCAACAAAGGGGCAAAATTTCTCCCGTTGACACCAACAAAGGGGCAAAATTTCTCCCGTTGACACCATCAAAGGGGCAAAATTTCTCCCAATGACACCAACAAAGGGGCAAAATTTCTCCCAATGACACCATCAAAGGGGCAAAATTTCTCCCAATGACACCAACAAAGGGGCAAAATTTCTCCCAATGACACTAACAATGGTGCACTATTCCTCCCACTGATGCTGGGACATTTTTTTTTTTTTTTTAATTGCAATGGTCACAGTCCAGCCCCCCACCCTTAAAGTCTGATGGACAGTAATCTGGCCCTTTTGTTCAGAACGTTTGGAGACCACTGCTATAGAGCATAAGAGACAGGTACACTTTTATGGTGGTGGTGCAAGACTGAAATGTCCGCTTTGGGTTTAACTTGCTTCTTGTCTTAAGATTTTTTTTAAGTTTTAAAGATTCTCGTTACGTAACATTAGTTTGTTCCGCCCTCCCATTTTTTTACACCTACTATAGTACTACTTTATCCATGCAAAGGACTGCTGGCAGTCAGTGCAAAAATCCTAATGCTATGGTTTCTGTACTTACCATTGGCGGTTGGACCCCTGGGGCAATGTATCGGCGGCTAGACCCCTAAGAGAAAGTAGGGGCTGTGTGAGCCTTTGTAATGGGCAGTAGGACCCCTGAGACAATGTATCAGCAGTTGTCTCAGGAGCTCCACCACTGATACATTGTCTTGGAGCTCCACCACTGGTGCATCGTCTTGGAGCTCCACCACTGGTGCATCGTCTTGGAGCTCCACCACTGGTGCATCGTCTTGGGGCTCCACCACTGATGCATCGTCTTGGGGCGCCACCACTGATGCATCGTCTTGGGGCGCCACCACTGATGCATCGTCTTGGGGCGCCACCACTGATGCATTGTCTTGGAGCTCCACCACTGATGCATTGTCTTGGAGCTCCACCACTGATGCATTGTCTTGGAGCTCCACCACTGATGCATTGTCTTGGAGCTCCACCACTGATGCATTGTCTTGGAGCTCCACCACTGATGCATTGTCTTGGAGCTCCACCACTGATGCATTGTCTTGGAGCTCCACCACTGATGCATTGTCTTGGAGCTCCACCACTGATGCATTGTCTTGGAGCTCCACCACTGATGCATTGTCTTGGAGCTCCACCACTGATGCATTGTCTTAGGCAATGTATTGGTGGTTGGACCCCTGAGAGAAAGTAGGGGCTGTGAGCCAATGTATCGTTAGTTGGTGCTCTGAGACTTTGTCTCAGGGGGTCCTACTGCCCATGCAATGTATCAGCAGTTGTCTCAAGAGCTCCACCACCGAGGCATCGTCTTGGCGCTCCACCACCGAGGCATCGTCTTGGAGCTCCACCACCGAGGCATCGTCTTGGCGCTCCACCACCGAGGCATCGTCTTGGAGCTCCACCACCGAGGCATCGTCTTGGAGCTCCACCACCGAGGCATCGTCTTGGAGCTCCACCACCGAGGCATCGTCTTGGAGCTCCACCACCGAGGCATCGTCTTGAAGCTCCACCACCGAGGCATCGTCTTGGAGCTCCACCACCGAGGCATCGTCTTGGAGCTCCACCACCGAGGCATCGTCTTGGAGCTCCACCACCGAGGCATCGTCTTGGAGCTCCACCACCGAGGCATCGTCTTGGAGCTCCACCACCGAGGCATCATCTTGGAGCTCCACCACCGAGGCATCGTCTTGGCGCTCCACCACCGAGGCATCGTCTTGGCGCTCCACCACCGAGGCATCGTCTTGGCGCTCCACCACCGAGGCATCGTCTTGGCGCTCCACCACCGAGGCATCGTCTTGGCGCTCCACCACCGAGGCATTGTCTTGGCGCTCCACCACCGAGGCATTGTCTTGGCGCTCCACCACCGAGGCATTGTCTTGGCGCTCCACCACCGAGGCATTGTCTTGGGCATCGTATGGGTAGTAGGACCCCCTGAGACAATGTATCCTCACAGCCCATAACAGGCATAACTCTAGAGATTCAGGCCAAACGAAAGGCTGTGACTCATTAAGAGTCATATCTAAAATTTATGAACTGTGTGGTTCTCGGCACATTGGACAGATCCACACCGCTATATACAAGACAATAGATCTGCTTTGGCCTGAATATCTAATTACTAAATACAAGTGGTTCTCAACCCCGTCCTCCCAGTACCCCCAACAGGCCATGTTTTGGGAGTTTTAGATAAAATAGCGGTCCAAAATACCAAGCCATTAACTCCGATTTAAAGCACCTGTGCAAGATAAAAGGAAAACCCGGAAACATGGCCTGTTGGGGGTACTTGAGGACCGGGCTGAGAACCAATAAGTTGGAGGATAAAACGTCCCGGCTTTCTAATGTCTGGAGCAGCCTATAAAGTTCAGTAAACCATGGCAGCCAATCAGAAGGTGTCTTTCAGTGCCAGGATGTTGGGGGCCCATTTTACCTTTTTTCTATAATGCATTAACGCACAAGTTTATTGCAAGTTGCAATACGGCCACCTATAGAAAACAACAGGCCGCCAAAACGTCCCAACAATCTAAAAATGTGTTGCAACATTCGGAAAGGCGAGTCCCTACGGCGCGCTGTACACACTGCAGTGCCTGCCTGGTGTGTTGGGTTGGCATTCTTAATGACTGGCACTGCAGCAATGGATGCCAATTGTGTTGCAGTAACCGCAGCGCCATTGTGTGAATGGGTTCCTGAAGCTGCACAGAAAGACGCCCCCTGGTGGTCAGGTGTGGCTCAGATTTACTACACTGAGCCACATCTCCATCACTCGTAATATTGGGAGGTTCTCACTCGCTCTGCGCCGCTCCCTGCTTTGTTTGGACTTTAAAGCCATTTCTGTATATAAAAGAAGTAGAATTTTTTAGGGCCTATTTATTTATTTTTTTCTTACCTTTGGTGGCCTTCTATCGTTTCATTAACCCCCTCCCCCCGTCATTAATCAGCTGGCCTTCCTCTCTCTATCGCGTAGCCAAAGCAGAATGCCCTTTGTAGACCGCGGGGGGGGCGGGGCTTGGTAAAACTGTGCGCATGTTGCGGCATTTTCATGCAAAATTCAGCTTTGCATCTCCCTAGCACTTTTGTCCTTTTTTTTTTTTTTGTGTTCGATGGAACTTTATTAGTGGGATCATCTCAGATACTTCTGACTACAACTCTTATTAGAGTTCCAAATACATAACCATTTAAAAAAAAAATAATTTCTGACAATATAGTATTGTACTTCTCCTGTAGATGGCGCTGGGCACTAGACATGTACACAACAAAAAAAAAAAAATTTTCGTCGTTTTTTTTTTTTTGTTTATGTTTCGTTTTTTTTTCGTTTCCGTTGATTCGTACATTCGTAAGTCGTCGGTGTTCGTATTCGTAACGATTCGTACATTCGTAAGAGTTATTTTTTCGTTGATTCGTTTTTTCGTTAGTTTAATTTTCGGACGCATTCGTATTTATTTGTAACATTCGTAGATTCGTAATCGGGGCATAATTCATAATTTTATGTAATGTCATACACATTACATAAAATTATGAATTATGCCCCGATTACGAATTTTTTCGATTCGTAAATTATTAAAATGTAATAATAGCATACCTATTATTACATTTTAATAATTTACGAATCGAAAAAAAAAAGTTACGAATCGAAAAAAAGTTACGAATGTACGAATTTTTTTGTTCAAAAGAGACACGGAAAATTACGAATTGAAAAAAAAAAGTTACGAATCGGAAAAAAAAAGTTACGAATCGAAAAAAAAAGTTACGAATCGAAAAAAAGTTACGAATGTACGAATTTTTTTTGTTCAAAAGAGACACGGAAAATTACGAATTGAAAAAAAAAGTTACGAATCGAAAAAATAAAGTTACGAATCGAGGAAAAAAAAAGTTACGAATCGAAAAAAAGTTACGAATGTACGAATTTTTTTTGTTCAAAAGAGACACAGAAAATTACGAATTGAAAAAATAAAGTTACGAATCGAAAAAAAAAAGTTACAAATCGAAAAACAAAGTTTCGTAACTTTTTTTTTCGATTCGTAACTTTTTTTTCGATTCGTAACTTTTTTTCGATTCGTAACTTTTTTTTTTTTTCGATTCGTAACTTTTTTTTTCGATTCGTATCAAAAAAAAGTTACGAATGTACGAATTTTTTCGTTCGTTTTCCGGATTTTCTTCATTAGTACATTCGTTGTTTCTAATTAGTTTTTTGGGATTTTTGTTGTTTTTCGAATTCGTTCGATTCGAATGATTCGTTCAACGAACTTACGAAAAAAAACGAAAAAAAAAAGAAACGAATTGCACATGTCTACTGGGCACCCCCATTGGGCAAATGTGTCACTAAAGTACAGCTTATAAACTACTAAGGGGGGGGGATCCAGCCAAAACCTGCATTCTGTGTCCCCCATTGGGAAGATTCCCCTCACTTCCTGTCCAAGTGATGCATATCACAAGGGGGGGGGATGAAAATCTCCCCGACAAGGACAGGTCAATTTTTTACTTCATCTGATCTAAAGGGACTTGTTTAGTGTGGCCTTTAGGCCAAGGACAATAAAACAGAAAAATATAAAAAAAATTACAACGTCCTTTTTATTTTTTTTTATAACTTTAATTTTACAAGTTCTATATTTATTCACTGGATCTCATATATTTGATACAATGTTTCTAGTCAATCTGAGGGTTCCCTCTGCAATAAACGCACTTCAGAACCAAAATCTGTTTCATGCTTTTGCAGTTTTACCAAATGCCCCCCTCTAGTGGTGGAAAGGTGTAAATACCACCCCCCTTACCCCCCTTGCTCATGTAAATAGGGCTCTTTTTTTTTTTTTTTTTTGTCATCGTCGGTCACAAAACTTACCAAAAACCTGCTGGGGTTGCAAGTTGTTTGATTAAAATGCTGCAGATCTCTTGTGTTTCAGCAGAATTGTAAATACTTCTTTTTGTATTTTGTAACAGACGTGTCATATTGACATATTTTGTAGACGATTATAAAGACTGTTTTATTATTATACTTTTTTTTTTCTTTTATATATATATAGGGGGACTGGAACTGTGTTGTTTGAGTTGACTGTTATAGAGCATAAGATGGAGGATGTGTATGGTGGGAAAACACGATACTCTGGAGTCTAAAAAAACGGTCATGAAGAGGTTCCCCTGGGAAATGTTTGGGGGAGTTTTTGCAAATAGTCTGGAAATACGTCTTTCCAAATCTGGTGTATTCCCCAAAATATGGCACTTCTTTTATTTATTTTTTATAAAACCAGAGAACCAACTAGAAGGTGGGAATGCCCATCTGGGGTCTAGGCGGGGAGTGCCCATCTGGGGTCTAGGCGGGGGGGATGCCCATCTGGGGTCTAGGCGCGGGGGAGTGCCCATCTGGGGTCTAGGCTGGGAATGCCCATCTGGGGTCTAGGCGGGAATGCCCATCTGGGGTCTAGGCTGGGGAGTGCCCATCTGGGGTCTAGGCGGGAATGCCCATCTGGGGTCTAGGCTGGGAGTGCCCATCTGGGGTCTAGGCGGGAATGCCCATCTGGGGTCTAGGCTGGGGAGTGCCCATCTGGGGTCTAGGCTGGGGAGTGCCCATCTGGGGTCTAGGCGGGGGGGGATGCCCATCTGGGGTCTAGGCTGGGAATGCCCATCTGGGGGTCTAGGCTGGGAATGCCCATCTGGGGGTCTAGGCTGGGAATGCCCATCTGGGGGTCTAGGCTGGGGGACTGCCCATCTGGGGTCTAGGCTGGGGGACTGCCCATCAAGGATCAAGCAGCTTGATGACCATCCAGTGATCCAGACTGACAGGCCACTTCCTCTAGGGCGAGTTCTGATTTATTTTAACTCCTTTTCTATTGGCTTACAGCCAGTTTGTACTCTTAGACCCGTATCTGGGGGGGGGGGGGCAGCCATGGTAATGGAGGTAAACCTACTAGAGATGCGGAGGTGGCACAATGTGGTTATTTGCCATCATCCCCCATTTATCTAATAATACAATACAAAGTTTCTATTCCTATGGGGCTTTAGAGGCGAATAAAAAATCTTTGATATTATGTTAATCTCTTTATTTACAGTGGGCAGAAGTAACAAAGCCTTAATAACAAATAAAAAGTGGGCATAAGATCAATTTATTAGCTGGTGCAGTCTGTATAGACATGAAAATAGCCCATTTATGACACCACCCAGGCCAAGGGGTACATATGCACTAATATAACTCTCGGCTTGTCCATGGCAAAGCCCTGAATTGGGAGGGAACTGACACATTTTGAAAGCAAAATGCGTTGGATTTATCCCAGTTCTAGGTTTTGGCATGGACAAAGCCAAGCATTATAATAGAATTTTCGAGAAACTTTTTCCGTCAGAAAAATGGAGAACCCGCTCTCAATCATTTGCTGGTGGAAATTCGGCCAGCAAAAGTCCGATGGAGCCTCCACACGGTCGCATTTACCGACCAAAAAAAGCTCTCATCGGTCTTTCGCTGGCGTAATTTCCGCCAGCAAAAGATTGAGAGCAGGTTCTCAATTTTTCAGACGGAAAACGTTTCGATCGGAAATTCCGATCGTGTGTACACGGCATTAGGAGAGTAAGGCCCCTTTCACACTGGGGCGGGAGCCGCGGTGACGGTAAAGCAGCGCTATATTTAGCGCTGCTTTACCGTCGTTTTAGCCGCGGTATTTGGCCGCTCCCGGTGCGGTTTTACCCCCCGCAAGCGGCCGAAAAAGGTTAAAATCCCCCGCCGAGCGGCGGTATTGCCGCGGTGTCCCATTCAAATCAATGAGAAGGAGCGGTATAGGAGCGGTGAATACACGGCGCCTATACCGCTCCAAAGATTCTGCTAGCAGGACTTATTTTTACCGTCCTGCTAGCGCACACCGCTCCAGTGTGAAAGCCCGCCGGCTTTTTCAGGCGTTGTACGGGCGCTATTTTTAGCGCTGTACCGCCTGAAAACCGCCCCAGTGTGAAAGGGGCCTAAGTGAGAGCTATGTGTGATGTCCTAATCCTAGGCTAATGACCAGACAGGAAACAGGAAGTGGGATGTATAAGGGATTTACTGGCAGAAAAAAAAAATGTTTTACTATCCAAAGTTTAAACAACGAGAGCAGAAGATTTAATTGATGGAAACAAATAACTGAAGTTCCCCTTTAATATAAAAAAAAAATAAACGTATTTTACAGCATATTATGTTACAGATGCTTTTCCTCTGAAGTCCAGCAGGGGGCAGAAACTTTGTATTGCAATGGAAGGAGAGCATCAAACTGGATCACTGGTGGTCCTGCAATCGTAGAAGGTGGGGGATGGGGGCGACCCTCTCAAAGGGGGGGGGTAATAAGAAAAGCTTCCCTTATTTAAAGCTGGCTCTTGATTTTTCCCTAATTACTCGTAGAAAATATCGCTAAAAAAGTAATTTTAGTAACGTCCAACGACCGATTTGTCATTTATTGGTTGGAGGACTCGCCCCGGGCCCTGTATGGCAAGCATTTCCTTGCAGAAGACCAGGAGAAAAAAAAAAGCTTGCTGCTGATTGGTCAATTTTGGTGGGCTTTCAGTAAAGCCCCCCCCCCCCCCCAATCGAACTCCCCGATTGGCTGGTATTTAGCGGTACAGCAGCAGGGGGGTGTACATAATGTAACACAAGGGTGGTGAGTGGGATAGTAATACTTGCATGTACACAGCGGTGGCGCTGTTTTCTGGTGGCTCATTGGGAACAAGCAAAGACTTTAAAAGTTACGAAATAATAAATGTTATGTGAGGGGGGGGAGGGGTTCTCTATAAGCTTAATTCTATTTATAAATGAAATCGTGTATATTCTATTTTTGTGAACAAAATCTTTTTAAAAAAGAGAAAAAAAAATGTTTTCTAACTTTTTTTTTTTTCCTCTCCACTCAGTATTCTGACACCATGTTATAAATCCATAGATACGGCATGAATGAAGTGTGGGGACAGAAGGAACGATCGTATGATGATGTGTGCATTCTGTAAAGAGATTATTGAGCCGCGTGCGGGAAGGCGATCGTACGGCGGGGAAGATCTTTATTTCTCACCGTACCGATCTGTCGCTTCCTCCTCCATCCTATTTATTTATTATCAGTCGGAAAAAAGACGGAAAATTGAAGACTCACCTTTCCGTAATTTTCCTTTTCTGGTGCCCACTAGAGCTGCACAACTCTGGCGAAAATGAGAATCACGATTTTTTTTTTTTTTTTGCTTAGAAGATGGATCGCGATTCGCTCGCGATTCTCGCAGTGTAACAATTGGGCTAACTTTACTGTTTTTTTTTTTAATTATTATTCATTTTCCAAAAAAATTGCATTTGAAAGACCACTGGGCAAATACAGTGTGGCATAAAATATTGCAGCAATTGCCATTTTATTCCCCAGGGTCTCTGCTAAAATATATAATGTTTGGGGTTCCAAGTAATTTTTTAGCGAAAAAATATCGATTTTAACTTTAAGTGTCAGAAAAAGATTTAGACTTTAAGTGGTTAAACTTCCTTCCTCCATTTAGACGTTGTTAAAAACTTGGCAGACTGCCCGATTTTTTTTTATTTTTCTTTACACACAGAAGTTTCTCCCTTTATCCGTTTTGATCTAAGAAGGAAGCGTTGGTTAAACTTCTGTGTGTAAAGAAAAAAATCTGGGCAGTCTGCCAAGTTTTTAACATGAAACATTGTAACTGACTGCCCAGATTTTTTTCTTTACACATAGAAGTTTCTCCCTTTTGATCCAAGAAGGAAGCGTTAGTTACAAAGGGAGAAACTTCTGTGTGTAAAGAAAAAAAAAATCGGGCAGTCTTCCTTCTTAGATCAAAAGGGAGAAACTTCTGTGTGTAAAGAAAAAAATCTGGGTAGTCTGCCAAGTTTTTAACATGAAACATTGTAACCAACTCTTCCTTCTTAGATCAATGTTTCATGTTAAAAACTTGGCAGACTGCCCAGATTTTTTCTTTACACACAGAAGTTTCTCCCTTTGTAACTATCCCTTTAACGCTTCCTTCTTAGATCAAAGGGATAGTTACAAAGGGAGAAACTTCTGTGTGTAAAGAAAAAATCTGGGCAGTCTGCCAAGTTTTTAACATGAAACATTGATCTAAGAAGGAAGAGTTGGTTACAATGTTTCATGTTAAAAACTTGGCAGACTACCCAGATTTTTTTCTTTACACACAGAAGTTTCTCCCTTTTGATCTAAGAAGGAAGACTGCCCGATTTTTTTTTCTTTACACACAGAAGTTTCTCCCTTTGTAACTGATCTAAGAAGGAAGCGTTAGTTACAAAGGGAGAAACTTCTGTGTGTAAAGAAAAAATCTGGGCAGTCTGCTAAGTTTTTAACATGAAACATTGTAACTATCCCTTTTGATCTAAGAAGGAAGAGTTAATTTTACACACAGAAGTTTATTAACTCTTCCTTCTTAGGTCAAAAGGGATAGTTACAGTTAATAAACTTCTGTGTGTAAAATTAACTCTTCCTTCTTAGATCAAAAGGGATAGTTACAATGTTTCATGTTAAAAACTTGGCAGACTGCCTGGATGTTTTCTTTTTGACAGCTGAGTGAGCAGATAAGTCTCTCTCCACTTGTTATATGAAAGAATCGTCAAACTCTGCAATCGAGATCGTCAGGGGGGGTTGAATCGAGATCACGATTTTTTTAACAATCAATCGTGCAGCTCTGGTGCCCACCCATGGCAGCAAACCAATGGTTGGTTGCTCCGCCCTCGACCATTGGTATGCTGCCATGGAGGCACCAGGAAAATATTTTACACAAATGCAATTTAATGAGAAATTAAAACTTCCCGTGTGAGAGAGAGAGGAACGGCGGAGGAACTAAAAGTCTCAGCATGTCCTGAGGCGACATTCAACGCACGGCTCAATAAACTCTTTACACATCTACAAAACTCTTGCAAAAAATAAAAAAAATTGCTATTTTTATATTGTTAGATTTTAAAATGTCAGCAGCAGATACAGGATTGTCCTTCTCCATAATTTACTGTATGAAGCTCCGCCTTTTATGGGCAGGAATTGTGAAAGCAAAAAAAAAAAAAAAACATTGAAAATGTGAAACATTTGCATTGTCTGTGACCAATTTCTATTGGTTGTTTCTTTGTATCCAAAAAAAATTTAAATAAATTGTAGACTGACACTGGAGAATGTAAGAACTGAACCAACAAAGCGAAATCATTATTTCATTGTGTGTGTGTTTATTTATTTATTTATTTTTTTGTTTTTTTTTTGTTTGTTTTTTTAAGTTTTTTTTTTTTCTGGGACATCACACCGCTGCTGCCCCCCCCCCCCCCCCCCCCCCAATGTCTTCTATGTACATTTTATTTCAGTTGTTTTCTTTTTTTTTAATATATTTAATATATTAAAAAAAAAAAAAGAATTCTAAAAAAAAAAAAAATAATACTAATATATTAAAAAAATAAAAACAAGCTTTTAAAAAAATAAGATAAAATATATATTTAAAAAAAATATATATATATTTTTTTAAATATATATAATTTTTTTTAAATCTTGTTTTTATTTTTTAATATATTATTAAGTCGCTTTTTCATTCTATTTGTAATATATTAATGATTATCCCGGGTCAAAGAATGTAGAACTTATTGAACCCCCCCCTCAGTCTGGGAATCGCAAAACTCGATTGCAAGTAATTGCCAGACGCTGTTTTAGAGGGGAATTTACTAAGAGCCGGTTCATATAACATGCAGTCCGGTGCGTTTTTTTAATTTTTTTTTTTTTTCTGCATCACAAACTCGTGGATAGTCGGGTTGCACGAGTATTCATGCAAATGCACCCGATACCTTTTTTGTGGTGCGATTTTGAGCCCATTAAAAAAATAAATGAATGCGCTCAAATCGCACGGCAAACAATCACTTGCAATTTGAACAGGAATGCAGTGCGATTTCCGGTTTGAATCGCACGCAGGTTTCCCCGCACCGCTCCTGTGTTAACCTGGGCTTGTCGTGGAGACTTCGGCCTGGCTTCACACTGCAGCATTGTTGGGAATCGCACCGCATTTCTGTTCAAAACCTTTGCGATTCTTTGCAGTGCGATTCGAGCTCATTCATTATTTTTATTGTATGGGCTCAAATCGCACCGCTAAGGATAATGGCGACTACTTGACCGAAAGTATCAGTACTCGTACTGGCTGATTAAATAAATAAATCTGGTATTGGTGCATCCCTATTGGGTCATATGGTTTCCAGTGTCATAAATCAAGCCGCTGCGGTCAGTTCCGAAAGAAAAAAAAAAAGTAGAACATGCTGCATTTTTTTTTTTTCTGAACTGGAATGCAGTAAAATGCATCAAAAATATAAACGCACATTTCCTTTATGTAGGGTGGGAGTGCACCGGAACGCATCAAAAACACGCATGCAGAAACGCACACGGACTGCGCGTCTATGGGGTGAACCGGCCCGAAAACTGGGAGCGGCTGCCCATGGCAACCAATCCGCTTCTCTTTTTTTTTTTTCTCCATTTTTTTTTTTTTTCTCCATTTTTTTTTTTTTTTTCTCCATTTTCAAAGCTTAAAGTGAACAAGCTGAAGGTGGAAGCTGATTGGCTGCGATGCAGAGCTGCTCCACATTCTATCCGCTCCGGTTTTAGGAAGCTTGCCGGCTCTTTAAGAACAGTTTTCTGCCGCCGGCGGACGTTGAACGTGGCGGAGCTGCTGGCCGCACACAGACCTTGTATATTTATTGAGCCTGCATATATAAAATGGGCTATAAAAAAAGATTATCAACACATTTTATTATCGCTGTCCCGCCCCCAACGCCATGTCAGAGTGGGGAAGATTGAGGACTTGTGTCCCCGCCCGCCCCCCCCCCCCCAATGCACAGCACTTAAAGGGGAACTCCGGGATTAGCCTACTGCAAAGGACTGTGGGAGGTGAGTGGAGGGATTCTGGGTCATTGCAATCATCTCGGTGCACTTACCTCCCAGTGTCCTTTCCAATGATTATTCCCAGAATTCTTCATTAAAGACAAACAGATCCCTATGTGTGTGTATAGAGTGTATTGGGGGGGGGGGGGGGGGGGGGGGCGTTTTTACAGAATGTATGTCATTGGTTATATTATTTGTTCAGTTTTATTCACCTTGTCCTTGAGTATCTCTATTGTTGGGGGGGGGGGGGTACAAATGGATACATCTGTTCTCTGTCAGGGGCAGCGGCCGGACAATATTGTGTAGAAAGCTGTTGTTGCTCCCCCCCCCCCCCATATAGGACAGTCATTGGTGGGGAATGTCTGGTTACATTGTTGCCCCCCCCCCCCCACATGGGACTGTCTGGTTGCGCCCCCCTAAGGACTGTCCTAACTATGTGTAGGACAGTCATTGGTGGGGATGCCTTGACACACACGACAGTCCTTGGGAATGTCTGGATAGGACCCCCCCCCCCCCCCAACTAAGGACTGTCCTACACATGGGGGGGGGGGGGGTGAAACAAGTCATCCCGAACCAAGAACTGGGACTGTCCCACTACATGGAGGGGGTGCACAATAAGACATCCCCACCAATGACTGTCCTACACATGGGGGGGGTCCTATCCAGACATTTCCAACCATGTGTAGGACAGTCATTGGTGGGGATGTCTTATTGTGCACCCCCTCCATGTAGTGGGACAGTCCCAGTTCTTGGTTGGGGATGACTTGTTTCACACCCCCCCCCCCCCATGTGTAGGACAGTCCTTAGTTGGGGGGGGTCCTATCCAGACATTCCCAAGGACTGTCGTGTGTGTGTGTGTGTCAAGGCATCCCCACCAATGACTGTCCTACACATAGGGGGCGCAACCAGACATTCCCAACTATGTGTAGGACAGTCATTGGCGGGGACGTCTTGTTGTGCCACCTTGGTATAGGACAGTCTTTGATGGGGATTTGGTACTTTTATCTTTGTTAAAAAAGAAAAAAAAACTTTCAATAAATGCCAAAACTCTGAAACTTGTGTTGTCTTCTCTTCCTTTTATTGTACCCTGATTGGATGAAATGCTCACGCTTCATGTAAGCCACACAGCAACAGCAACAGCCTTGCCTGGGGCTCCAACCAGGCCACGCCTCCGAACATGTTTCACTCTGCCCCTGGAGCTTAGTCATGGGGACAGAGAGTCCCCATGACTAAGCTCCAGGGGTGGAGTGAAACACGTTTTGGGGGGGGGGGGGGGCGTGGCCTGGTTGGAGTCCCAGGCGAGGCTGTTATACCGGACCTGCAGCACTGTGTGGCTGAGTATTGGTTTGTACGAAAATTGTATGGTGTGGTGTACAGTCATACACTTTTCCTACAAACCAGTCAGGCTCTTCATGTAAGCCACACAATTCTGCAGCTCAGATTGTCCTCAGGACAGGCTCACCATTCACGTTACAATCTCCGACTGCAGGAAAACCTGCCAGGGGCTCTAATCTTTCCAAAGACTTGGACGGACTGGTAGGAGTAGAAAATGCCATGCTGTCAATGGGAGGAAGCAATACCCCATCACTGGTTTTAATGGTAGGAATAGTGCCCTATTGCTGGTATCAGTGAGAGGACTAGTGCCCCATCATTGGTGTCAGTGGGAGGAATAGTGCCCCATCATTGTGTCAGTGGGAGGAATAGTGCCCCATCATTGGTGTCAGTGGGAGGAATAGTGCCCTAAGGGCCAGATAAAGGCAAGCAAAGGGCTGCATCCGGGCCACAGCTTGGAGACCACTGCTCTATAACAGTGTTTGTTCTCAGCTATCCACGAGGACCACAACACAACAATGTAAATGATCGGAGTGTAGCCCAGCTAACAGGTGTTTTTAATCAGATAAAAGAAAAAAAAAAAGTAAACAATCCCATTTGAGGTATTTAATAAACTGGAGATCAGATGACTCCACCCCCTTTGCCCTGCCCATGTATAACCCCACCTTTTTAGTGAAGCGCCCATCAAATGCAGCCTCACCAAGGAGGGAGGGGGGAAGGGTGGCGGCCACCCCTCAGTACATGGACAGATCTGTCTTTATGTACCAAATACATTTACATGTGAATCTGCGATAATGTAATAATCTCAGACAGTGACAGTTTTTCACTCACCAGGTCTGGGGCTCTGCAGACTGCCCTGCATCCATCCAACGACGCGACCATGGCAGCGCGCGTGCGAGGAACCATTTTAAGCTGC
>CM053035.1:4598138-4630638 GCA_028564925.1 Lithobates sylvaticus
CCCTCAGATCTACAGATGCTTCACTTCCAATTGCAATTGTAGTGCAAACCCCAATGTTACTTTGTATCTCTCTCACTCTTGTCTGAACACTTTATAAACAATGTTACCTTGTATCTCTCCATCTCCCGTCTGGTCAATGTTTATAAACACTGTCAATCTGTGTGTGTGTGTGTGTGTGTGTGTGTGTGTATATATATATATATATTTATATACATTTTTATTTATTTTTTGAGAGCAGAAGCTTTTCTAGCAACTGTGGGCTGTCATTTTTACAGCAGGGAATTGCCAACAAGTGTGAGAGGGTCCGGCAGTGAACAGAACGTTGTGTGCATGCTTTGTATACTTCAGTGAGGTTTTCCTGGACTCGGTGTATATTCTGTGTCCACAACTGGTCACGTGATCTCCCCTGAACTGACAGTGTGCTCCGTCTCTCTGTTTTCAGTGTGGCGTCACATCGATAAGGACACGTCTGAAGGTGCGATCGATGCTCTGCTGATGTACGGTCAAGGTCAGTGCCGGCATGCCTGCCACCATCTACTTTCAGGTCTACACCCATGATGATGATATCGGTGGGGAGGGGGAATGAGGAGGGGGATGTGCCATCAGGACGATTGATGTGTTTTATTCATAGACATAGAAGGGTTGTCATTGCTGACCCACAACAGGCAGATCTGACTGATTTCCTTCTGTCTTTACTAGCTGCATGCTTGTTGCGAGCCAGGGGCTTAACATATTGAAGCCAGGTAACTGGCATTTTCTGCTGTTGTCTGTTCTGCTGATTTGGACTAAAAACACATCCTCTCTCTCCTCATTTCCATCACATGGAGGGGGGGGGGGGTGTTTTGTAGTTTACAAAGGTTAGTTGGAAAAGGCAGAGCCATTGCTATCAGTAGATCAGTTTATTGTGTCTATTTCCTCAGATGCCATCACTCTATCGGGTGGTCGGGTGCTCCGCTCCTGGGAGACCAACGTCGGAGGACTGAATTGGGAAGCTCTTCTAGAACCCGGCAGGTAAGGAGCCTTATAAACGGAGAAGCAGCCGCAGCCAGACGCACATGGGGGTCATTTGGAGGGCCAGTCCTCCCAACATGGATGTTTTAGCAGTAGGCGGAGTCTGGAGCTGTCACCCTTCTAGCTTCTCAAATTTCTGTCTCCTTGGCGGTCGATGGGCTCAGTTCCTCGTCTACCGTTTTGAGCTCTTTATACTATAAAGATCCAGCAGGGATGGGGGCGGGACTGAGGCAGGTGGGTGGAGCTGGGAACTCTGCACAGAGATCTCACCACTAGATTGCCCCTCATATAGAATAGACAGCGATGTCCGTTTGGGAAGTTCTTTCTTTTTTTTTTTTTTTTTTTTTTTTTTTAAAACTGACCAGATTTTATTAAAACGCAGATTTACGCTTTCGGAGGATTGACCCATTAAAGTAGAGTGTGGGGGGTGCCAATTCGCCTTTCTGGAAATACTACTTTCCTGGCTGTTATGCTGCATCTTTTGTCAATTTTTTTTTTTCCTGAGTGTATGGTCTAGGCCAAGTATGCAGATCCAGGAAAGTCCTTATCTGCTTATCCTTCTGGAAAGGAGACTCAAGGGGGGGGGTTTGCGCTCGGAGAGGTCGAGTTGGGGGGGTTGTGCCCAGAGGGGTCGGGTTGGGGGGGGTTTTGGTTGCGGTTGGAGGGTTGCACTTGCAGTAGTCAGATTGGGGGGGTGGCGCTCAGAGGGGGTTGTGTTTGGGGAGGGGGGTGTTTGCCGTTGGAGGGTTGCGCTCGGAGGGGTTAGTTTGGGTTGGGGGGGCTTTTTGCGCTTGGAGTGGTAGCATTGGGGGAGGGGGATTGTGCTCGAGGGGTAGCATTGGGGAGGGTTGCGCTCGGAAGGGGTCATGTTGGGGGGGGGGGGGGGGGTTGCGCTTGGAGGGGTAGCGTTGGATAGGGGGGTTGGTGCTCGGAGGGGTCGGGTTAAGATTTGTGTAATCTGTACAAGATTGCTAGACAATATGGTTACTTCCATCTCCCCTTCTTTATTTTTTTCTTAATAATCATTATTAATGTCTTCCAGTGTTCAGGCTGTGGGGTTTGCCGGCACCCAGGATGTAGCGCGATACGTGGCAGTGCTGAAGAACTCTATTCTCTCCCTCCATTACCTATCCAATGGGCACCAAAAATGGTCTGAAGTCCTCCCAGACAGGTAAGATCTTAGCAACGGGCCTGCCGACTATAAAGAATCAGCTGACTCATGTAAGAGGTCTTAAAGCGGAATGAAATCCCCCCCCCCCCCCCCCATCCTTTTCCGCCAAGGAAGCCGCCATCTTGGCCTCTGTTGTACCTGCAACTGCCATGGGTGCTGCACATGTGTTCCGTTATGACTCCAGCCATTAGCTGATTTGACAGTCTGGTTGAGAGCACAAGCAAATGTGACAGTTGGCATTCCCTTAATGCTGGCAACGTAACTGTTTTTGAAACCGTTAAATTGATGGGTTTAGTTCCACTTTAAAGTAACTCTGTCCCAAAAATTGTAACCTTAGAAGGCAGTTGTATCTGTAAAGAGAGAGTTGATTGCTGGCATCTTCCTCCACATGCATTGCCAGGTGCTGCAAGGGGGTCTGTGGGCAGGGGCAGGAAGTCTCTAGGTATGGGGTAGCATGTGATCTCCCCCCATGTCACAGTTCTCTTGCACCAGAGCGTACATAGGAAGGACTCTGCAGTGGGGGGGGGGGGGTAGTGGACTATCGGGAGGCAATTTCCCTTTATCCTGAATAGGCCGGTGATCCTGTCTCTATAAAAACATTGTATGTTTTGTTCTCCTTCTAGTGGAATGGTCCAGTACCAGCTGCTTCACTCCTCCTACAAAGGTCTGGTCCATGTGGTTGGGATCGTCCCCGGTGATCACATCCGGATCCTGACATTCAGCCTGGAGGACGGATCCATCACAAAGCAGGTTGGTTGGAAATCGGCGTTGCTCGCCGATTTTTAAAAGAGTCGTGTCATTTCCTGACTGTTCGTGTGGTTGCAGGTCGATGTTCTCACCCCTTGGCTTCATACTCTACGTGGAACCTGCGGGGTGGTGGCAGACAGCATCCTGATCTGTGCCGACACCGCAGCCGCCGCACTCCACACACTCCCTCTAGTGACTGGTGAGGAGACTACACAGCACCGCCTGCAGGTCAGTTATTCCATTTGTATGTTCTTATAGCTCTGACGTATACCAGAGCGCTGTACAGAGGACACTGGACCATTCACATCGGCCTCTGTACCAGAGGAGCTTGCACTCTAATGTCCCCACAATCATTATTATTATTATTATTATTATACATTTATATAGCTCTGACATATACCGCAGTACTGTACAGAGATTACTGAGCCAGTCACATCAGTCTCTGTACAGAGGAGCTTGCACTCTAATGTCCCCTCCCCCACAGTCACTGGCACTTTATTATTATTTTTATTATTAATATTACTATTATACATTTATATAGCACTGACATATACCGCAGTGCTGTACATTGGTCTTGTGTTTAGTAAAGTTTGTACACCCAGCTTGCTCTGTATGGGCACTCAGGGCAGGGTAGCCATGCCAGTCTCAGAATAGTTCATCTTGCAGTGATGTCATACATTGTTATTTCTCTGTTAATTGTTTAGTTTGAATTGCTGTGTATTCTGATCTCCTGTGCGGTGTGTTTTTTTTTTTTTTTTTGTTTGCTTTTTTTTTTTTGCTTTTTTTTTTTTTATTTATTTATTATTATTATTATTATTATTATTATTATTATATATTTTTTTTTTTTTTTTTGTGCTCATTCTTATTTTCTTTCTGTATCTCAGTCCCTGGGAGTGGAAGTGGCTGATGACATCACAGAGCTCGGTATAACTACAGCTCCTCTCAGTGTGCCAGGCCCGACGCTGGCCCAATTCTTCCTGCAGATCTCTCCTCGCCGTTTTCTGTTGATGCAATACCGAGATGGCGTCCTGACACCATTGCGTGACTTCTCCCATGTAAGCGCTTACCAGAGGACATTTTTATTTTTATTATTTAATTATTATTATTATTATATAATATACATTTTTTTTTTTTTTTTTTTTTTTTTTTTTATTATTAAAAAAAAAAAAAAAAAAAAAAAAAAAATATATATATATATATATATATATATATATATATAATTTTTTTTTTTAGATTGTTACCTTGTCCAGCCAAGGCAAAGTGACAATGTTTGTTTGTGTAAAGCCACTCCAGACTATTTTATTCTCGCCTTCCCCCCCCAGCGCTCCCCATCATGCCTTTCTATGTGGCCACAACTAAGGATGAACTCGGGCGTGTTCACAAACCGCACATGCAGAGCCCGCCAGGAAGTCGTCACTGCACAGCGCTAATCACAGGCAGCGAGACATTGTCCGATCCGCGGCTGTAATGTCTCGCTGCCTGTGATTAGCGCTGTGCAGTGACGACTTCCTGGCGGGCTCTGCACGTGTTGTTTGTGAACACGCCCGAGTTCATCCTTCGCCACCACTGCAAAATACCTGGATTCTCCAGAGAGGAGGGATCATGTGAGCTCCTCCCATAATGCAATGCACAGGCCCAGCCGCTAATCCCTGGGCCCCCCCTGAGTGCTGTCACATGACAGAGGTGGTCATATCACTGCTCACTCTGAGCTCCAACACCAGATATTTTGGTGACAGCTGCAGGAGAACACAGAAAAGGTATTAAAGCGGTAGTTAACCACACAAAAAAACAAACAAAACCATCTTAAATGTGTTAGTATGCATTGTATACTAGCACATTGTAAAAGACTTAACTGACAACAAAGCCCTCCAGCGGCGTGCTGACGGGGTTTCCACCTTCACCCGGTCTTCCTTCTAGGTTCGGGGGCAGCTGCCGTTTTGATTGGCCAAGCCGCAATGACATCACTCCCACGCATGCGCGGGGGAGGCACGGCCCCAGTGCGGCTCTCTCTCTATAGACAGCATGCTGCCCATTGAGGGAGCAGTGCACATGCTCAGATGATGTCTGTTGAACAGTGCACATTTAGGAGATATTTACTGTACAGGTAAGTCTTATTACAAGCTTACCTGTAGGTATAAATGGGGGGGACTTTACTACCACTTTAAGAGGTCAGGGACAACTTTACACAGAGGTGTCTCTTTAAGTGAATCTTTAAAGTGATTGTATGCCCACAAAACCTGTAAGGCAAAGGCATAATGAGCTAGTATGGCACCACACCGCATACTAGCTCATTATAAAATGCTCACCTTAGATCGAAGCTCCCGCAGGGCCGCCCGATCACCGCTGAAGGAGCTGACATGTTCCCTCTGCGCTTCTTCCGGGTTCGCAGGTCCGGTGATGTGAGTGGCCCGAGCCGCGATGACATCGCTCCCGCGCATGCGAGCGGGAGCCCTCCGTTCCCGCATGATACACCGGACATTCACTGTGAATGCCCCGCTGACGTCAGCGGCTGCATGCAAGGTGAATATCTCCTAAACCGCAGAGGTCTAGGAGATATTCATTTTAATTTTATAGACTTGCCTGTAGGTTAAAAATGACCAAGTGGACTATACAACTGCTATAATGTAGCTTTAAAGGCACATGACTTTATTCCCATTCTTTATGGCAGCTTATCTTTGTCATTTTATTTTATTGTTTTCTCACAATTTCAGGTGTCTCTGGCAACCTTCGCATCCACAGCGGATAAATCGGTGGCGGCGGTGATGCAGTGCAAGACAGACGTGGTCAGTGCCTTGTGTGCTGATTGTTAGTCCTTGTTTGCATGTCTGTGAACTCTTCACTTTTTGTCTTTTTTATTTTGTATTTTTTATTTTTTTTGTTTTATTTGAGTTTTTATAACTTTAATGTTCACATTGTGCTTTGTGTCTCTGAAGCAGAAACCGACCCCGGAGTCCGAGGCCACTGCTGGGCTCAGCTGCTCGGAGGTAGGTTTACATACTATAGATGAACCTGACATTTTCCATGTACACAAAACCTAATTAACTCATCAACTTAACCACTTCAGCTCCCCGCCCCATGACCAGGCCATTTTTTTTTTTTTTTTTTTTTTTTTTGCGATACGGCACTGCATTACTTTACCTGACAATTGCGTGGTCGTGCAACGCTGTACCCGAATAAAATTTATGTATTTTCCCCTCAAATAGAGCTTTCTTTAGGCGGTATTTGATCACCTCCTGCATTTATTTTTATTTTTTTGCGCTATAAACAAAAAAAAAAAAAAATTTTGAAAAAAAAACCTTTTTTACTTTCTGCTATAAAACTAAAATAAAAAAAATAAAATCTAATTTCTTCATCAGTTTAGGCCAATATGTATTCTTCTACATAATTTTGGTAAAAAATAAATAAATCACAATAAGCGTTTGATTGGTTTTGCGCAAAAGTTATAGCGTCTTCAAACTATAGGATAGATTTTTTTTTTTTTGCGGACTGCAACATTGCAGGAGACAAATCTGACACTTTTTGGGGACCAGTGACACCAATACAGTGATCTGTGCTAAAAATAAAATTCATTGTACTAATGACACTGGCAGGGAAGGGGTTAATGGGGGCGATCAAAGGGTTAACTGCGTTACCTGGGAGTGCTTTCTAACTGTGGGGGAGGTGCTTTGACTGTGGGAAGACGGAGATCTGTGTTCTTGCTTAGCAGAAACAGAAGATCTCCATCTACCCCTCTGACAGAACAGCGATCTGTCTTCTTTACATAGGCAGACCGCTGTTCTGTCTCGATAACGATCAGCGGGTACGCTGATTGGCTCCCGCAGTGTGTCCACTCACAGTGGGAGCTGGTCGCCAACGGCGCGCATGCAAACCCCCCTGACTCCCAAAAAAAAGTGACGTATGGGTACGTGATTTCGTGCTGAAGGGCCGCCCTGCCACAGTATATGTGCTCGGGGTGGTCTGGTAGCAGAACTTCACCCAAAAGGGGAAGCTCCCCTCTTCCTCCTCACCCCCCCCCCCCACTATACTTGGATTTTTTTTATGAGTGGGGAGTGGGTACCTAGTTTTGGCAGGTAGCTGCTACCACTTCACTTCGCCCCCCCATCTTTGCCCACAACCTTCTGGGACACATCACAGGTCCCAGGGGGCGGCGGGACCATTCACAGGACGCAGTGTGAAGCAGCAAGGAGTCACAGCCGGCTACCCACAGTTGACATACTGGCACCGGGGACCTGAAGCACCGCCACGGGTGAGGGTGGCCCTGGATCCTGTGTTTATTTAATAAAAGTCAACAGCTACAGTTTATTTTTTAATTTTTTTTGTAGCTGATTTACTTTTAAAATGTTTTATTTTTATTTTGGAAACCTGCCTGGCGCTCCTCCTTAAATCTGACAACAGAGTGTGTTTTTAGGATCCTCTGTCTACACTCTCTCCTTATAAATCCATGCCCACATTACCCCCAACTGCACTATCGCCCTCCCTATTCTTTATACAAACCCCCCGCCTGCCCTTCATCTTAGTTCCTCCTATACCTGTCCTAACCCACATCGCCTCCCAAGGGGGGGGGGGGGGGGGTGTTGGATGTGGGACAAAAACTTTACAGCAGACTTTTGGTAACTCCCAGAAACGTTTAGCGAATGTGACTCCTGTAGTTCTCTGCATCTGGTGTACAATTTATTACATATCATGTCAATGCTATCAATGTATAGAATGCTATGTGTGCACAACTCTACTCTATACCTGTGTCCTGCTTGTCTGCAAAAGTAAAACATTATTTTAAAATAAAAAAGATGCAGAAAATCCCATCATGAAAACCTCAGTGAATTTGTTCCTTTGTTGCAGGAGGCGGCGTCCTGTCCCGGGCAGACATTTAGCGTCAGTCTGTATATGGCAGACAGCGGGCGGAGACTTTTGGACACCACCATGACCTTCACGTTGGAGCAGAGCTGTGTGAGGCCAGACGCTGTGAGTGGAGATCTGCGCTCCTTAATCATCTTGGATCCTCTGTCATCGGCCTCTCTGCTTACTCTGCATTTTTTGTTTTTTAGTTATATCTACAGCTGTTCCTGAAGAAAGACGACTCGGTGGGCTATCGGGCGCTTGTGCAGACCGAGGACAACCAGCTGACGTTCCTGCATCAACCAGGTGCCCGCTGTTACCCTCTAAAATCTCTATTTCTGATTTATTAATCACAAAATATGATATGGGTTAAATGAGAGTTCTATTGACCAGGAGGAAAAGCTTTAAATATAATAGCATTTATTACAGGTAGTTAAAAGTCTAGCTAATACACAAATCTCTAGCACAGGGGTCTTCAAACTATGGCCCTCCAGTTTGTCAGGAACTACAATTCCCATCATGCCTAGTCATGTCTGTGAATGTCAGTGTTTTACAACGCCTCATGGGATGTGTAGTTCTGCAACAGCTGGAGGGCCGTAGTTTGAGGATCCCTGCTCTAGCACATCAAGGCATAAAATGCTAGGTTGGAATAAAAATATATACTAGATTATATTCCTTCAGACCGTGGTCTACACGCATGTTTAGTTACAAATAGCAGGGCATGGCTTCCCCTGCTAGCTACAAGTTACCTTAGCTCCATTCTGCTCGCTGGTTCCCCGAAAAGGGAGCGTTTCCTCCCCTTTCCTCTGAGAGTATCAAAAACCATGCTGATGTCTCATTGGCTGGCTTAGCGTGAATTCTGATTGGTTACTTAGTCTAAGCCAGCCCCCTTACATGCAACTCCCCAGTGATGCAAAATATACTTGAATGGTCCCGGGAAGTTTAAGTAGGAAACTTGGGGCGTGACTTACTTCATTACCTATCCCGTCATGGGGTCGTTTATAGTGAATAGGTGACAAAACAATGGAATTGGCTCCCCATTGTTGGTGTCTTCAAGTCTCGGCCCTGCAATGTCTGCAATTAACAAGAGCTTGGGAGGAAGGCGGTTGGCTCCCCTATCCCAGCTGCAAGCCAAAAGAGACATATTCATAATTGCAGTATTTCACAGCTATTAATGGAAATTTCACATAAACTCATAAGGCAACACCGCCAACTCCAATATTTATCATTATTGCAAAATTTAGATGCACATCGGTTGCAAATCGCGCTGCCTCGAATGTAGCAATGTCTGAGATTTTTGGTGTGATTTGCAACCCCCCCCCCCCCCCCCCCCCCGGGCCTGAAATCCTCGGCAGCCAACCTAGAGAGGTTTGCGGAAGACTCTGACAGATTTACTTCTGTAGAGGATTCTGATTTGCAATAGGAAGAGATGCACAGATTAGGAAGTGGTCAGCTGAGGACGTAATTGGAAAGGAAGCTGCATATTTAACATCTGGCTCGCTGCATCTGTTTAGCACGGCCCTAATAAAGTGCATCGCTTCAAAAATGTCCTCACGGTGTTCTCTTTGAAAGCTGAACTTTGACAGCCATCATCTGAATACCATTGAAGGGGGTTAGTATCTAGTTTCCTGATGCGTGTGTTCATTCAGTTTTTCTTCAATAGCTTAAAGGTGTTAAACCATGAAATTAGGCCGAGACAGAAGTGCAGTTTAAATCGCACTTGTTTAATAATAAAAGTAAAAAAAGAACAAACGTAGCCAAAGTTCAGCAACCGGAATGGATAGTCAGCCAAGCCAGAAGTCAGGGATCAATGTAGTGAAAGAGCAAGCAGGATCTGGAGCCAGAAGGGACGTCGGCAAAGCCAGTCATGAACGGGAACGCAGGAGAGCGTCTCAGTTTCTGTGATGTTGACCAAGGTGATGGCAGAGCTCCTCTGGACTGGGACGGCTTAAGTAGGCAGGACTGACGAGCAGGATATCATCAACTGAGTAACTGTGGAGAGATAGGAGCTGGCAATTAGCCGACAGCTGAGCGGTCAGCTCTGAGAAGGAAGGGCTGAGCCCAGCCCTGACAAAAGGGTAAGTTCACCTTTTTATAGGTGAACTCACACAGGAAGCCCTCCTCACACCCCCCCCCCCCCCCTCCAGTCTCACTGACCTGGATCACGGTGATCTCCCGCTATGAGCCCTTGTATAGCCTTAGATCCCTTTGGCGTAATCTTCTAAATGTATATCATCCGGAGGTACATATGGGAGCATCCAATCAGGACCCCGTGTAGCCCGTCCTGTCACCGCGGGCGAAGGAATTATGCAAATTTTAGGATGCCTTCATGGGTGGCTCTCCATCTCAATCTTAAAGGGCTGTACGATCTATCGGAAGGAGAGATGGCCGCACTCCAGTTGTTTTGGAACTACGTTTCCCATGATCCTCGTGCACTCTGCAGTGTAGTTGACCATCATGGGGAAATATTGTTTCAAAACATCTGTGGTTCCAAGGTTCACCATCGCTGGCCTAGATGATGCTGGTGGATGGTTCCCTACCCTCCCCCCAGCCAGGAAATGAGGCGGGGCTCTGTCTGACTTGCTGAAGCTTCTAATGCAAATTTTGAGAAGCTCACAGTGTGCAATGAAATCAGAGGAAGCCGTTTCCATCCGGTGCAACCTGTGCAAGACTGGAGGGGAGGGGGGGCCGGTAGACCTGTGATGGTGAACCTTGGCACCCCAGTTGTTTTGCAAGACTGAAGGGGAGGGGGCCGGTGCAACCTGTGCAAGACTGAAGTGGAGGGGGCCGGTGCAACTGTGCAAGACTGAAGGGGAGGGGGCCGGTGCAACCTGTGCAAGACTGAAGGGGAGGGGGCCGGTGCAACCTGTGCAAGACTGAAGGGGAGGGGGCCGGTGCAACCTGGCAAGACTGAAGGGGAGGGGGCCGGTGCAACCTGTGCAAGACTGAAGGGGAGGGGCCGGTGCAACCTGTGCAAGACTGAAGGGGAGGGGGCCGGTGCAACCTGTGCAAGACTGAAGGGGAGGGGGCCGGTGCAGTGCAAGAGAGGGAGGGGGCCGGTGCAACCGGTGCAAGACTGAAGGGGAGGAGCCGGTGCAACCGGTGCAAGACTGAAGGGGAGGAGCCGGTGCAACCGGTGCAAGACTGAAGGGGAGGAGCCGGTGCAACCTGTGCAAGACTGAAGGGGAGGGGGCCGGTGCAACCGGTGCAAGACTGAAGGGGAGGAGCCGGTGCAACCGGTGCAAGACTGAAGGGGAGGAGCCGGTGCAACCGGTGCAAGACTGAAGGGGAGGAGCCGGTGCAACCGGTGCAAGACTGAAGGGGAGGAGCCGGTGCAACCTGTGCAAGACTGAAGGGGAGGAGCCGGTGCAACCTGTGCAAGACTGAAGGGGAGGAGCCGGTGCAACCTGTGCAAGACTGAAGGGGAGGGGGCCGGTGCAACCTGTGCAAGACTGAAGGGGAGGAGCCGGTGCAACCTGTGCAAGACTGCAGGGGAGGGGCCGGTGCAAGACTGCAGGGGAGGGGCCGGTGCAAGACTGCAGGGGAGGGGCCGGTGCAACCTGTGCAAGACTGAAGGGAAAGCGGAGATCAGTTTTATTTGTACTTTCCTATTCATTTATTTATCTTACTTATATTTATTATTTTATTCTAATGAATTTATTCCCCTCTTTTCCTTTTTTGTTTCCCTGTTCCTTCCATTCCTCTTCCAGGAAAGATCTTGTGGCTGAGAGAAGAGTCTCTGGCAGATGTGGTGACGATGGAAATGGTGGACTTGCCTCTCACGGGGGCTCAGGCTGAGCTAGAGGGGGAGTTTGGCAAGAAAGCCGGTAAGTGGTATGAGGTTGGGGGGAGGGGGGGCAGGGTCTCGCTGTCTGCGCTCACATGCTACTCCTGTGTGTTTTTTTTTTTTTTATTTATTTTAATTTATTTTTTTAATGCTTTTCCTTTTGCTTTCTCTGCTGCCTGGATCCAGCCATACAAGGTAACCCCCCGAGACGTGTCTGTTGTCTAATTGCTTGCATTCGTCAGAATTTTATATATGATTGTATGTTATATGTATGGGACAGTTCCTTCCCATCACCCCACAGATGGGACAGTTGGAGAAGTCTTCTGCCGTTAGGAAACAGGCTAGATGGCACGGGCAGAAATAAATCTACAGAAGTTCCAATCTTTTACCATTTTACTTAAAGAGGAAGTAAACCCTGATGGGTTTACATCCTCTTTGTTTCCCTGCAAAGACTAAGTCCATCTTCCTTCCGGGTATCGCTGCTCCGGCGCTGTGAGTGGCCGGAGCAGCGATGACATCACTCCGGCGCATGCGCGCGGGAGCCGTAAGAGATTTGCGTGTTTGCATTCACTTGCGACGCGCCCAGTGCACCTGCACCGTTGTCTATGGTGCCCTTTTTCTTGTAAAATATCTCCTTAACTGTGTAGGTTAACCACTTCAGCCCCGGACCAATTGGCAGCCAGAGGACCCGGCCCCTTTTTGCGATTCGGGACTGCGTCGCTTTAACTGATAATTGCGCAGTCGTGCGCCGTGGCTCCCAAACAAATAGAGCTTTCTTTTGGTGGTATTTGATCACCTCTGCGGTTTTTATTTTTTGCGCTATAAACAAAAAAGAGCGACAATTTTGAAAAAAAAAAACACATTATTTTTTGCTATAATAAATATCCCCCAAAAAATATATAAAAAAAAAAAAAAAAACATTTTTTTTCCTCAGTTTAGGCCGATAAGTATTCTTCTACAAATTTTTGGTAAAAAAAAAAAACTCGCAATAAGCGATTATTGATTGGTTTGCGCAGAAGTTATAGCGTTTACAAGATAGGGGATAGTTTTAAAGCATTTTTATTAATATTTTTTTTTTTTATTATTAGTAATGGCGGCGATCAGCTTTTTTTTTTTATTTTTTTTATTGTGACTGCGACATTATGGCGGACACATCGGACATTTTTGGCACATTTTTGGGACCATTGTCATTTTATACAGCAATCAATGCTATTTAAATGCATTGATTCCTGTATAAATGGCAGTGAAGGGGTTAACCACAAGGGGGCAGTGTAGGGGTTAAGTATGCCTAGGGGTGTGTTTCTTACTGTGGGGGGGGGCGTGGCTGTCAGCTAGTGAATGCTGATCTCTGCTCCAATCACAGGGAGCAGAGATCGGCGTCACTAGTTGCTAGGCAGAACGGGGAGATGCTGTTTATCTCGGCATCTCCCTGTTCAGCCTTCCCGTGAGACGACCGGACTCACGGGTGTCCCGACCGGCGCGGGAGCGCGCCGCTCCCGATGGCACGGACAGGCATTAAGGAGGGACTTGTATATACGCCCTCCTGCCTGTACGTGCCATTCTGCCGACGTATATCTGTGTGCGCCGGTCGGGAAGTGGTTAAGGAGATATTTATTGGACCTACAGGTGAGCCTTAATCTAGGCTTACCTGTAGGTCAAAGTGGTCTGTAAGGGTGGACTCGGGGTACCTGAGGGGCCTACCAGAGAAGAGTAAAAGAGCCACACCACAAGGCTGCCTGTGGATTTAGTCTGTGACCCAGGCCTGCCTATGTGGTGTTGCTAAGGGGCTCTTTCATGAGCATAGAGGTTGGCAGGGCCACGGTCACAGAGGGGCAGGCCAGGCTCTGTATTTGACAGGGAAGCGAGCATTTGGATAGCAATAACCATCATTAAAATTGCTACACGGGGCCTCTTATCAGCCCCAACTAATTTTTAAAAGAGAAGTATCATATATATATATATACATATATATAATTTTTTTTTTTTTTTTTTTATTATATTCATACTTACCTAGGTGGATGTTGCATCTGTGCCCCGGCGCCTCTACACTGAAAACTGAGCGATCACACACCGCCAATCGCTCGGTTCTCGCAGCTCCCTGAGCGGAGAGCTGCTGACTGTCAGTCACGACTCTCTGCTCTGCCCCCCACTGGAGTGCTGGGCTGTGGAGGGGGCGGCTGGCTCAGGCTCGGCTGAGCTAGGGGTCGGCCCAGTGATCTAGGCGGAGCCCGACTCCACGGTCGTGATGATGCAGAGCCTGGACCGACTTCCATGACGTCAGCAGAGAGTGGACTTCAGCCCCGCTCTCTGCTGAAAACGGGTCACAGGAGTGGAAAAACTAACTTCACTCCTGTGATCCATAGAAGTACAGCCAACTGAGTGTCGCTGGGGGCCAAGGCAGACCATATATTATGAAGTTTTCTTTCCTTCAACCACGGGTAAAAGAAAATTACCGTATTTATCGGCGTATAACACGCACCCCAAGTTTAGGAGGGAATATTAAGGAAAAAAACTTGCATTTAAATGCCCATCATTGCAGCCTTGTCCAGTGTCCATCCTTGCAGCCTTGTCCATCCTTGCAGCCTTGCCCAGTGCAGCCTTGTCCAGTGTCTTTGCAGGCTTGCCCAGTACATTTGCAGCATTGCCCATTTAAAATTGGCGCCGAGTGGGGAGGACGAGCGCCGCGTGACATATCGAAAGCCGCGTGTATTTTCGGCTATTTTTTGCAGAAATCCGAGTTCGGCTAGTCTCGGCTCCTCTCGCAGACAGGGGAGGGACTGCGAGAGGAGCCGAAAATAGCCGAACTCGGATTTCTTTATGTTGTCAGTGCTCGGCTCCTCTCGCAATCAGTGGAGGTGGACGGGACTGCGAGAGGAGCCGAAAATACGCGCGGCTTTCGGAATATCGGCTCCGCTCGCTCCCCTAAACATAAAATCAGCGGGAGATCGATGGGTATCGGCGTATAACACGCACCCCACGATTTCCCCCTGATTTTAAGGGGAAAAAAGTGCGTGTTATACGCCGATAAATACGGTACTTGACTACCCCATGAACACAGTCAGTGTTTGCTGGGGGAATTCCTCCTGCTCCCCTACATCAGAATATAATGATCACTGCTGCCGGCTTTTGCCAGCGGCAGTGATTTGTACGAAAAGAAACTGTACAACTAGCCTATCGACTTCAGTGCAACCACCCTGCCCATAGATGGATGCATTCTGCCTCTCCGCTCGATAATTAACAGGTGCCGGTGGACATCGAGTCTGCGGTACCTGGCGGTGCGCATGAGCATCCCCTTACCCGGCACAGCTGCTGCACTGTAGGCAGTCAAAGACACAGAGGCCAATAGAAACCTGACAAGTGTCCTTCCCTCGTTTACTAAATAAGTGTGCCAATCAGAGAGCGATCGTGTCATTTCCTGTCCCTGCGACACGTTTTCATTGTGAAAGGAAGAAGAGGAACACAGGTGGCAATTAAAACATGACAGGGGTTATAACCACCGCATTGCACAAAACCGTTTTGGCTGGAGTTGGGCTCCCCAAAAGGAAAGCCGTCGGTCCACATGAAGAGACTTTACTGGGCGCCAAGTCCGCTAAGAGACTCTCAATGAGCTTTTAAAGGGCTCCACTCGTTGCCTCTAAGATCAGAAGAACATGGATACTTGTCTCTGGGTTGACGTCTTTCATCACACCTAGAAAAAAAGACAGCTGACACACACACACACACACACCCACACTTATATATTATTGGCTTAAAATTATAAAAAAAAAAAAAATAGCTTACAAATCATTAAAAAAATGATATTTTTATATTCATATATAATTTTATTTTTTTAAAACGGGCACCCCACTTTTAGTGTAGAGAGAGCCCAGTGTGAGGGGGGGGGGGGGGGGGTGTCAGAGGAAGCGCCTCACAGTTGTCCTTGAATAATAAAGTTTTACAAGCGTTGAACCTTACCGTGTGTTGCTGGCTGTTTTTTTTTTTGATGAGATGGCAGTTCGGGGAGAGGGCAACCCCCCCCCCCCTCCTTGGCATTTGCATTTGGTCAGTCAAGGGAATGATCCACTACAGAGGTCTTTAGAGTCTCCTCTCTCATGTTCTAGTTTTTTTATAGAGCCTTCTGTCTTTGAAGATGAACCTCAAGTCTTTTGTGTGAAGACCCCTTTCTTTTCCCTCTACAGATGGTCTCCTGGGGATGGTGCTGAAGCGTCTGTCCTCGCAGTTGATCTTGCTGCAGTCCTGGAGCGTCCACCTGTGGAAGATGTTCTGTGATGCCAGAAAGCCACGTAGCCAGATCCGCAGCGAGATCAATATCGACACGCTAGCCAGGGATGAGTTCAACCTGCAGAAGATGATGGTCCTGGTCACATCCTCGGGCAAGGTGAGGAGGGGGGGGGGGGGGCGGTTTGTGGAGGAGTTGGTGACTTCCTGTTCTCTATTCACTGCGACCCCCAGATTAGTGCTCTGGGATCCCCGCTCAGGCCGTAGTGCCCTGTAGGATGGATGCCGCTGAAAACAGTAATGCCGCGTACTCACGGTCGGAAAATCCATTGAAAAGCTCCCATCGGACTGTTTCCATCGGAAATTCCGACCGTGTGAACGCCGCATTACTGTTTTCAGTGGCATCCATCCTACAGGGCACTACAGCCTGAGCGGGGATCCCAGAGCACTAATCTGGGGGTCGCAGCGAATAGAGATTAGTGCTCTGGGATTCCCGCTCAGGCTGTAGTGCCCTGTAGGATGGATGCCACTGAAAACAGTAATGCCGCGTTCACACGGTCGGAATTTCCGATGGAAACAGTCCGATGGGAGCTTTTCAACGGATTTTCCGACCGTGTGTACGCCCATCGGTCTTTTTCTGTCGGAATTTCCGACGAACTTTGGATTGAGAACCTGTTCTCAATTTTTCAGACGGAAAACCTTTCTATCGGATTTTCCGATCGTGTGTATGCAATTCCGACACGCAAAATTCCGACGCATGCTCGGAAACAATTTGACGCATGCTCAGAAGCATTAAACTTCCCTTTTTAATAGTGCTGTCCAACGTATTTAATGCCGCGGTGTTACTGACCGTCGGAATTTGGTGTGACCGTGTGTAGGCAAGACAGTTTGAGCGAAATTCCGACGGGAAAACCATCAGAGCTTTTTCCGACGAGAATTCCGACCGCGTGTACGCGGCATAAGAGTGCAGGCTAGGGATAGGCCCAGAGATTGTAGGCAAAGGGAGAGGAGGTTTCCCGGCTGTGGCACACCTCACCCATCCATGTAGTAGATAAAAGCAACCTCAACTCAGTCCATCAAGGACACGCCCTCCCAACGTGTTTCGTCCCACCCTGGGGCTATCAGTGGCACCAAATATAGCTTTGTGAATGGTAACCAGGACACAGAGAGGGGGAAATCTCTCCTGCTTTAGGGAGTAGATTACATGCCGGGTGGACTTTTCTGGTCTAATAGGCTGTTCGTTGTCTGTCTGCAGCTCTTTGGCATTGAAAGCGGCACAGGAAGCCTCTTGTGGAAGTTCTACCTCCCCGGCGTTCGTCCGGGAGCCTCCTTTAATTTGCTTGTGCAGAGGACAACGGCCCACTTCCCGTACCCCCCTCAGTGCACCCTGCTGGTGAAGGACAAGGTTGGTACTTGTTCATGATAATACAGCCCGGATTATAGTCATAAACTATTTATTTGAAGATGGAGAATTTCTTCCTGTTTTTGTTATGTTTTAGGAGACGGCGATGACCTCCCTTTACGTCTTCAACCCGATATTTGGGAAACTAAGCCAGATGGCTCCTCCTCCTCTGCAGCGCCCCATTCTGCAGTCTTTGCTCCTCCCAGTTATGGACCACGACTACGCCAAAGTGCTTCTTTTATTGGATGGACAGCACAAGGTGGGGCTGAGCCAGGGATACGCTATTAATCTTGCCTTATCATTGTAATCATACTACATAATCATAAAGTAATTGTAAATGTTTTTTTTTTTTTTTTTTTATTATCTTTTTTTTTTTTTATTGTTTTTATTAACATGTCATATTTGCCTGCTCTGTGTAATGGTTTTGCTCCTCCTTTTCTTGGGTCCCCTGCTAGCACTCCTGCACCCCCCCCCCCCCCCCCCCCCCCCACTTCCCCTGCTAAGTGCCCTATGCCATGGGGGCACTTATGCTTGCTCGCTCCCGAGCCCCGCTCTGTGTGTCCCATGAGGTGGCACTTGTGATTGCTTGCTCCTGAGCCCTGCTCTGTGTGTCCCATGAGGGGGCACGTGTGATTGCTTGCTCCTGAGCCCTGCACTGTGTGTCCCATGAGGGGGCACTTGTGATTGCCTAGCTCTGTGTGTCCCATGGGGGGGGGGGGGGGGCACTTGTGCTTGCTCGCTCCTGAGCCCTGCACTGTGTGTCCCATGAGGGGGCACTTGTGATTGCTCGCTCCCGTGCCCCGCTCTGTGTGTCCCATGAGGGGGCACTTGTGATTGCTCGCTCCCGTGCCCCGCTCTGTGTGTCCCATGAGGGGGCACTTGTGATTGCTCGCTCCCGAGCCCCGCTCTGTGTGTCCCATGAGGGGGCACTTGTGATTGATCGCTCCCGTGCCCCGCTCTGTGTGTCCCATGAGGGGGCACTTGTGATTGCTCGCTCCCGTGCCCCGCTCTGTGTGTCCCATGAGGGGGCACTTATGCTTGCTCGCTCCCGTGCCCCGCTCTGTGTGTCCCATGAGGGGGCATTTGTGATTGCTCGCTCCCGAGCCCCGCTCTGTGTCCATTGACTTGGAGTGTGGTTCGGTCCCCCCCCCCCCCCCCACTTCTTCTTCACTGCCTGTGATTGACTCCCAGAAGCCTGCCCCCCCCCCCCCCCCATGTGTTTACTGAAAGGGCTCTTGGGAGATGTAGTTCAGAGGAAAGTGAGAACTGAGAGCCCAGCAAGAATTTTACAAGCCTGGTGCTGTCATAGGGAGTAATAAAAGCTCCGATAATAGTAATTCTGGGACAATTGGGAGTATTTGGGTCAAGCCTTTACATATTTGCAGACGGGGCTGAGCGGTTCCCCCTTTTTTTTTTTTTTTTCTATGTATATCTGTCACCCCATTGATCTAATTCTCCTCCTTCCCGTTTCTCCAGGTCATTCCATTCCCGGCCACAAAGTATGTCCTGCAGCAGTTACAGGAGATCTCCCCCACCGTCTTCTTCTTCCTGATAGACGCTGACAGAGGCAAACTGACTGGGCTGCGTCTGCACAAGGTGAAGAGTCGCACAATTCCCGCTTTTCTAGTTCCGCTCATTTTGTATTCTTCTTCCTGACTGTAAATGTGCTCCTCTCTTTTGCAGGATCTGAGCACAGAGGAGATGTGGGAGCTCATACTGCCTTCAGACCTGCAGAGGATCACCACTGTGAAGGGGAAACGTTCCAATGAGCACGTCCACTCGCAGGGGAGAGTCATGGGGGACCGAAGTGTTCTGTACAAGGTAAAGTCGCTATCTGTGTCTTAGGCTGACAATGCTGCGCTGAAATCTCATCTGTTGTTATCATTCCTTGTCATGAAATATGTCCTCATTTGTTAAAAATACTCATTTAACTACTTCCCACCCGGACACTGTGTATAAAAATCCACGGGAAAGTTGGTCCACGGTTCCGATCGTGTGTATGAGGCTTTAGACTGACAAGGGCTGCGCTGACATTTTCTTGTCTCATGAAAAATATATAAAAAAAATATGTCTTATATTAATTTTTGCTCCCAAAGAGCGGGGGATGTCTTATTTTTCAATGAAGAAGAAGAATACGGTACACATTTTTTGTTGAACAAAAAAAACGTAAATTTTGGCCCCAAGAGTCTTCCACGATTCCTTGTTGTACTCCATGGAGTAGTAGCTCTTTCTTTTTGCGCTCATGTCCTAGGGGTAAAAATATACCAGCACTGTTCCAGTATTTCTTGTAAGCAGAAAAGCAGCCACCCCCTAAAGTGACCTGGATCAGAGTGGGGATTGAAATGGGGGGGATCACTAAAATGACACGGGGGGATCAGAGGGGGAAAATCAATAAAAATGGCACAGGAGCAGAGGGGATTACCATTTTAGAACGTGCCATTTTGATTCCCCTTTCTAATCCTCCCTGTGCCGATTTTTGATTTTCCCCCCCCCCCCCCCCTCAAATCCACCATGTGTCATTTTAAGCCCCCCTCCCCCACCCCTGTGCCAGTGGGCAGTTTAGTCTCTCCCCCCTCCCACCTTCACCACACATCCCCCCCCCCCACACCTCAGTCACCCCTGTGGCGCGAGATAACGTGCCCGACTCCTGTGTCTGGCGGCGGCACGGGCTCTCTGACGGGCGTTCCCCTGCGCAACATCAGGGGACATCGCTCGTCATCCAGAGAGCCCGCCGCAGCTCACTGATTTGATGAAGAAGACCTCGCACTGCCTGATCAGCTGCGGACAATCAGTGAGCTGTGCGGCGTGTGCCTGCCGCTACCGTAAGAGTCTAGAGTCAGATGCCTTATGTTCGGGGGGTACCTTACGTATGTTCGGTGGATGCCTTATTATCGGTGAATGCATTATTATCGGGGAGGTCTTATTATCGGGGAGGTCTTATTATCGGGGGGTGTTGCCTTATATTACAACGAGGCAAAACTGTAAGTAGGACTTATTTTCGGAGGATGTCTTATTTATTCGGGGTGGAACTATATACGTCCGGGGTGGGAGCCGTCTACTTCTGTTGGACGTTCCTGAACGTCCTTCAGAAGTAGCACTATCGCGCGCTGCCTGCAGCGGCGCCATCCCGATGCGCTCACACCCGGACACGGCGCATCTTGGATCGGCAGGAGGGCTCTGTGATTGGATCACATGACGGCCGTGTCCAATCACAGCCGTCATGTGATGTAAGCAAACAGCCGGTTGGCAATTGGCTCTTCTCTCCTCACAGAGGAAGTCGTTGCTGAGGAGAGCGGATCGCTGCAGCCGGCTGGTGATCAGTGAGTATGAGCTGTTTTTTTTTTTTTTTACTCACTGATCACCAGTGTTTCCACCAACACAGTAAACACACACATTGTCCCCAAAACACACATGTCCCCAAATAAATAAAAACACCATGTGCCCCACGTATTAAAATAACATGTGCCAATGATTATCTGCACACACATCTGTCCGTGATCACCTGCACACATCTGTACATGATCATTTGCGTACATATGTCCGTGATCACGCGAACACAATTAAACGCTTAACGGAATTTTTTTTACTAAAAACATGTAGCAGAATACAAAAATTTATGGACAAAATTTGATTTTATATTGGATTTCTTTTAAAAAAGAAAGGAGAAAATATTGTTAGTTTTTTCAAAATTTCCGCAATTTTTTCGCTTATATCGCAAAAAATAAAAAAACGGAGTCGTGAATAAATACCACCAAACTAAAGCTCTATTTGTGCAAACAAAATTATAAAAATGTCATTTGGGTACAGCATTGCATGACCGCGCAATTGTCGTTGAAAATGCGAGAGCGCTGAAAGCTGAAAATTGGGCTGGGAAGGGAAGGAAGGGGGCGAAAGTGCCCAGTATTGTAGTGGTTAAAAAAAAAAAAAAAAAAGACTCACATCTAGAACTTATAGAATCCACAGTCGGGCTGACCAGGCATTGATCAAGCAAAGTATTTTAGCCTTCACACACGTCTCCAAACGCTGACCCCACCCATCAATGTGTAATTTGTGTCTCTGGGGTCATGCCCCCTTTATCAGAGCCTGTCGGGTAGTATGCCATCATAGGCTTAATGGTGTTTCCCTAATCTGCATGCACCAATACAAACCACCACCAGTTGTAGCAAGCGCCCAACTATGGTGGTGGGGGGGGGGGGGGCTGTACCGCAGATTAGGTGAGGCGGGATGAAAAGAACAATGCACTGTTCTGTCTGTGTCTCTCCCCCCCAGCAGCTGAAAGACGTTTTTCCTGCTGGCTTTCAGCTGCTGGAGGGAGCGACAAGACACATCATTCTGTAATTGTCCTTCCCATCCGGCTTATGCACGATTCCCTCTACCTGTTCTGCCCACATCTGATTCCTCCTGCGTGCCAGGACCCCCCCTTGTCCCCTCCACAGCGGCCAGCTTCCTTTTTTTTTTTTTTATTATTTATTTTTTTGTCTGTTGTTGCGGTTGATGGAAAGTGGGAGAAGAAGCCGGTAAAATATGATTTACTGGCCCCTTTTTCCTGAATTGGACACTCTGAGCGGTTTTGTTACAGATCGTCTGCAGGTGTCCATTGATAACGAGCATAGTAAACCTATACTTAAGTTTTTATGAATGGAGAGGAGCCCTTGTCTCCGTTTATTAAACTTTAGTGCAGCATTGTAATAATAATACATACGTTTAAAAAAAAAAAAAAATCTACAGAGGCAATCAACTTTTTTTTATTTTTTTATTTTTATTTTAATTTCTTTTTTTTTTTTTTGCATTAATATTTAAAAAAGTGTATTTTTTCCCAGAAAAATTACATTTGAATAACTGCTGCACAAATACCGTGTGTTGGTTTGTGGTTCAATTGTGACGGAGAGTACAGACACTATATCTTTATTTTTTTTAGTACCTGAACCCCAACTTGTTGGCAATTGTGACGGAGAGTACAGACACTCACCCTGACCGCTGCTTCATAGGAATCTATCTCATTGATGGCGTTACCGGACGCATCATTCACTCCTCCGTGCAGAGGAAAGCCAGAGGCCCCGTGAACATTGTCCACTCCGAGAACTGGGTGGTGGTAAGTCTGGAATGCCATCGTCTCATCTCCATACTGCTATGCCCTTCTCCCTCTGTTCCACTCGAACCTTTCCCCTCTCTCTCCCACAGTACCAGTACTGGAACAGCAAGGCGCGCCGGAACGAGCTGTCCGTCTTAGAAATCTACGAAGGCACCGAGCAGTACAACAGCACCAACTTCAGCTCCCTGGATCGGCCGCACCTTCCGCACGTCCTGCAGCAGTCCTACATCTTCCCTTCCGCCATACGGGCCATGGAGGCGACCATCACCGAACGTGGCATAACCAGTCGCCATATCCTCAGTGAGTAGATAATGCTTTATTGCTTCAAAAGAAATGTAAAGAACAATTCTTATTTTATATTTCTTTTTTTTTTTTTTTTTTTTTTTATTATAATTTTTTTTTTTTTTTTTACATTTTGGAGAGTAAAAAGTTTGGTGCAAACCCTTCTCAAGTGTGTGTTTTTTTTTTTTATTTTATTTTTTTTGTCTCCCTTTTGGGGAGATGACTATTCACTTCTTGTCCTAAAGACACAGCAGGAAGTAAAATCTCTCCAAAGTGAAGGAAATCCTCTCTTGTCACCAGAACAAGTGTCCCCAAGATTTCACCTTTTTTTTTAATTTATTTATTTATTTTTTTCTGGTGACAATGGTAAAATATTGGATTTCCCTTCTGTCCTAGTGGCGGTGGTCACCAGGACTGAGAGAAGGCTGGCTGTATTAACCATTTTTCTTTGTATCCACAGTTGGACTCCCAACTGGAGCGATCTTTTCCCTTCCCAAGGCCATACTGGACCCCCGCCGGCCTGAGTTCCCTACAGAATACACCAGGTAAGACCTGTGGGCAGTGGTTTTATTAGATTGGTGTACCTAAAAGAAAACCACGTTTTATATAATGTGTACTTTTTGCTTTCCTGTCTGACAGAGAAGAGAATTTGATCCCCTACACACCTGACATTCAGATTCACGCCGAGCGATTTATCAATTACAACCAGACCGTGTCCCGGATGAAGGGAATCTACACTGCCCCATCGGGCCTGGAGTCCACATGCCTGGTGAGCAAACCCACATCTGTCATTTTGCCCTGTACCTGCCCAATCTGAATCTCCCTACCTGCTCCTGTGGTTATCCTTTTTTACCAAGTTTGACTTTCCCTTCCTGTTCCAGTGGCCATTCACTTAATGTGACGTTCCCTATGGCTGTCCGTTCACCCAATCTGACCCTCTTTCTATGGCTGTCCATTCATTCAGACTAACTCTCTCTCTTTCTATGATTGTCCATTCATTGAAGTAGAATAATAACATCTCGAACCAGGCAGGACCTCAGTGATGCAGGTTTATTAACAGCTGGGAACATAACTGAATCGCCTTGAGGCGATTCAGTTCGCTTTGTAGCGCTATATAAATTATTCATTCATTTATACAGGTTTATGTTAAAAGTATTACAAGACGCAGGTCTAAATTTATACAGTTTCTTACAATGCGAGCATATAAGGTACAACATGATTGGTTGCTAACATCTACGTCAATGTAACTAACCATAAATCTGACACTTGTCATACAAGCAGACAAACCTAGTCATTCCTACATTTTTGTTAAAATTATTTATAAAGTTTTTTTTGTCTAATGGCTTTACCCATTAAAATACTTGTATAGAGACAATATGGCACCCAGTCATGTTAAATCAAACCCTCCTTATCCTGATAAGACTTCACCAACTCAAGGATAACAGATTTACGACTTTGGGAAAATGAACTTGCAATAACCCCACCTTTTTTGTGTTTTATATGTCCTATATTTTTGAACTACCGTATTTATCGGCGTATAACACGCACCCCAAGTTTAGGAGGGAATTTTAAGGAAAAAAAGTTTTAGGAGAGAAGTTTAGGGAAAAAAAAAACTTGCATTTAAGTGTCATTTGCAGCTTGCCAGCGTCATTTGCAGCCTTTCCCAGCGTCATTTGTAGCTTGCCCAGTGTCATTTGCAGCTTGCTAGTGTCATTTGCAGCCTTTCCCAGCGTCATTTGTAGCTTGCCCAGTGTCATTTGCAGCTTGCCCAGTGTCATTTGCAGCTTGCTAGTGTCATTTGCCGTTTGCCAGCGTTTAAATTTCCCGCCGCGAGACAAACCGCGCATGCGCGGCCGGAAAAGACCGAACCGCGGCCGAAAAAGGCCGAAGTGCGGCCGAAAAAGACCGAGCCGACTGTTCGGCTCCGCTCGGAGTCCCGCCTCCCTGCTGTTTCGAGAGCGCAGGGAGGCGGGACTACGAGCGGAGCTGAACAGCCGGCTTCGGTCTTTTTTCGGCCGCGCTTCGGCTTTTTCCGGCCTTTTTCGGCCGCGGTCGCCATTTTTCGGCGCCGCAACCGACTTTTGTCTTTTTTTTTTTTTGGGGGTATCGGCGTATAACACGCACCCACGACTTTACCCCGATTTTAAGGGGGAAAAAGTGCGTGTTATACGCCGATAAATACGGTATACAATTCTATATGTATGTATTCATATATTGGTTTTAGGGCTGCAACTAACGATTATTTTCATAATCGATTAGTTGGCCGATTTATTGTTTCGATTAGTCGATTAATCGGCTAATAACCTTAAAAAAAATGTGTGGTGTATAATTTAGTTAATATGTAAAGTTTAAAAAAAGGCAATTTATTCTTAAATATCTCTATGCAGTGGTAAATATAAACAACCAACTATATGGTTAGGGAGCAAAATATCAAATCCACTCTGAGAATAACAGACAGAAGAGATATACTGTATATACACTATTCGAAGAGACACACTTTTTTTGGCCAATTTGTTGTTGGGCAGAATAAAAAACACAAATTGCTGCAAAAACGCATTACATGCTTTTCTGCAGCTTCTCCATTGAAGTATATTGAACCAAAAAAAAAGTTTTGCGTTTAAAAAAAAAAGTCCCTGACCCTTTCCAAATACGCAGCAGCTGAAAAAAGCACAGATGTGAACGTGTCCCATAGGAAACCATGTAATGAACTGTAGTGCGTTTCTGCAAAAAGCACCAAAAAAACACAGAGATGTGAACCAGGTCTAAGACGTTTAGTAACATAATGGGGTTAAAAAAATAACTAAAAATGAGCCCTTTTATAGTACAAAAAAAGCAGATAATCACTACTGTAAGGGTTTAATTTTTTTTTTTACCGTAGAACTGTGAAAGTAATATTTACAGTAGTGATTATTTGCTCTTTTTGTACTATAAAGGGCTCATTTATTTTTATTTTTACCCCCATTATATTACTGGCCGATTAATCGATTATGAAAATAGTATCGATTAGTTGTTTCAGCCCTAAGGCCCCTTTCACACTGGGGCGGTGAGCCGCGGTGACGGTAAAGCAGCGCTTATATTTAGCGCTGCTTTACCGTCGTTTTCACCGCGGTTTTCGCCGCTCGCGGTGCGGTTTTACCCCCCGCGAGCGACCGAAAAAGGGTTAAACCCCCCCCGCAGAGCACCGCCGTAGCCGCGGTATTGCCGCGGTTTTACCGCGGTCTCCCATTGTAATCAATGGGAAGGAGCGGTTAACACACCGCTCCTATCCCGCTCCAAAGATGCTGCTAGCAGGACTTTTTTTGTCATCCTGCTAGCGCACCGCTCCAGTGTGAAAGCCCGCCGGCTTTCACACTGGAGTTAAA
This sequence comes from Lithobates sylvaticus, assembly GCA_028564925.1. NCBI lineage: Eukaryota > Metazoa > Chordata > Amphibia > Anura > Ranidae > Lithobates > Lithobates sylvaticus. Next base: position 4,624,047 of record CM053035.1, read on the forward strand.
GGGCCGGATTTTTTCATGCGGTGAACAGGCGCTATTTTTAGCGCTGCACCGCATGAAAAACGCCCCAGTGTGAAAGGGGCCTAATTGGTTTCACAAAAAAGTACTGTATAAATACGCACATGTATAAATACGCGCATGTGCGCGCGCGCGCACACACACACACACACGACACACACACACACACACACACACCCACACACACACACACACATCAGTGTTCTTCTTATTTAGTGCATTTGCATTGCGTTTTACTGGCGGCACAAAATCTTTTTTTATTACGTTTTTCATTGGCATACAAAATTGCCCACGCAGGGGCCAAACCTTACTGACACAGGGGCAAATCCTCTGATATGGCAAGGGACCACATCAGGGCACACCATATACCCTAAACATTCTGCCTCTGAAGCAGCAACAGGGCAGATCAACAGTAATACAAACTTACTTATCTATACCCCAATGTGGGGAGAGGTTTAGTTCAGGAGATTCTGCGCTCATTGTTATAATGACTGGATAATTTGACATGAGAATACTTGGGTCAATCTACTATCATACTATAACCATAATGTTACTCTAGGGCAGGGGTGGCCCGGGGGCCACATGTGGCCCTGCGGAGCCCTCTGATGTGGCCCGCGACCTCCTGCTGGGATAGAATAGAAAGAATACTGTTATTAAAGGTCAGATTATTACTAAAATGACAGTGTATATATGGGCATATATTTTTTGCAGTGGTTACTGGGCAGCTTTCTGAAAGTGCACCACACCTGCAGAATATATAATAGTCTATTGCAAACTGCAGGAAAGCCAAAGGTACACTGAGTTGAGGTGCGGGTAAACCGCAGCGCATCAGTGTGAAGGCCGCCTTGGACCCCTTTCACATGGTCAGTCCGACCAATTGGACCCTCCATTCACCTCTGAGTAGTGGCAGACATAAACCAACTTGTGTTCTACCTCCTATACGATCTGCTAAAAAGTATTGTGGGCTGCGTCCGTGTCCGCTCTCCAAATGCAGAACGGACATGCCATCCACCCGCCCCGCTTATTGTGGCCCGCGACCCGTTACCAAGTCACTTAAGTGGCCCTCACCCTTCAAAAGGTTGGGCACCCCTGATCTAGGGGTTAGTTACTGCATCAGTTGCCGTAGTATTGTCATCTAACCAACAGGTCCACACCTTTTTTTTCAAATTTTTGTGGGCAACCCCTGCCCGAGTAGGTGGCTTTATACAGGGGCATACTGGGCGTTCACTAGGTTTTTCCAGAACCTGACCGAAGGGGGAGATGATTGTTTGTTTCCAGTTCATTGTAATGGCCTTACGTGCATAGTACAACAATAGGGATATGAGTATTTTCCTAGCTCCTGAGGATTGACATTTGCTCCACCAACCCCAGCAGGACAGTATTTAGGATCGTCGGGAACATTTAGTCTTGGTAATCTTAACGATCACATGGAGAACTTCCTTCCAATAATGTGCAATTGCTGGGCAAGCCCAGAAAATGTGAAAGAAGTCCCCTGGTTGATAGGAGCAACGCCAGCACGCCGGGGGAATGCGCCGGCGACATCTGGTTCAGTGTGTGGGGCGTGTAGTGAGCTCTGTGTATAATTTTGTATTGGACCAGTTTGTCCCTGGCTGAGACCAGAGGGGAGAATGGAAAATCCCAAATCTCCCTCCAATCATCTTCATCCAGCTCCGATTGATTATTATCTTTAAAGCGGAGCTCCGTCCTGGGGAAAAAAAAAATATATTATTTTTTTAAAAGTCAGCAGCTACAAATACTGCAGCTGCTGACTTTTAACAAATCGGACACTTACCTGTCCCGGCGTCCAGCGATGTGGGGGAACTAGGCCCCCCCCCTCGTTCCCCGAGCCGCTCGCGGCGCCGTCATTCCTAATGTGGGAACCCGGCTGTGGCGTTCACAGCCGGGCACCCACTGCGCGAGCGGCACCGTGCGCCGTGATTTGACGCTCAGACATCTGGGACACGTGACAGGTCCCAGATGACTGTGCAGCGCCGAGGGGGAAGTGACGTTTAACCTGGGTAATGAAGGTGGCAGACTTCGAGGGACCCCCTAGCAACAGGCATTTAGAGGGGAGTAAAACAATTTATTTTTTTCCAATTTTTTTTTTTTTTTATTTTTTTTTTTTGAACGCAACCCCACTTTAAGGAATATTATTTTATCTTATCAGGCTGTAGTTCAACTGCTGTCAAAGTGTTTCTCTTCTAATTAGTGAACTAAAAAGGAACTATCCTAATACACTATTACCCAGTAAACTTGTAAAAAAAATACATTTTTGTAAAAAATAAATACCACCATGAAGCAGAGAGGTCATCTAAAGTTCAACATTTTTTTATGAAGACTTTCTCTATATTTATGGAATAACATAGTATACATTAATTCAGGGCTTGGAATCTAGAAGCCAGTTTTTTTTTGTTTTTTTTTTGTTTTTTTTTTAACGACATGGAGACGAGTGAGGGGGGGGGAGATGGCCCCCGCCCGTCTCCAAGTCGTTGCAGGGCAGAAGCGACTTAAAATCGTCACTTCCGCCCCCAGAGGTCTTAAAAGGGACATTTTTCTTCTTCTTATTTTTTTTTTTTTTTTTTTCAAATGACAATTTTTTTTTATTTTTTTATTATTGCATTTTAGTGTAAATATGAGATCCGAGGTCTTTTTGACCCCAGATCTCATATTTAAGAGGCCCTGTCCTGCTTTTTTCTATTACAAGGGGTGTTTACATTTCTTGTAGAAGGAATAAAAATGACACAATTTTTTTTTTTTTTTTTTTTTCAAAAGGACAGTGAAAAAATTAAGAATAAAAGTTAAAATGAATAAGAAAAAAAAAATAATTTTAAACGCGCCCCGTCCCGCCGAGCTCGCGTGCAGAAGCGAACGCATACGTGAGCAGCGCCCGCATATGAAAGCGGTGTTCAAACCACACACGTGAGGTATCGCCGTGATCGGTAGAGCGAGAGCAATAATTCTAGCCCTAGATCCCCCTCTAACTCAAAACATGCAACCTGTAGAATTTTTTTAACGTCGCCTATGGAGATTTTAAAGGGTAAAAGTTTGTCGCCATTCCACGAGCGGGCACAATTTTGAAGCGTGACATGTTTGGTATCAATTTACTCGCCGTAACATTATCTTTCACAATATAAAAAAAAAAAATTGGACTAACTTTAATGTTGTGTTATTTTTTAATTAAAAGTATTTTCCCCAAAAAAAAGTGCGCTTGTAAGCCCGCTACGCAAATACGGTGTGACAGAAAGTATTGCAACGACCGCCATTTTATTCTCTAGGGTGTTTAAAATAAAAAATATATATAATGTTTGGGGGTTCTAAAGGGAAGGAGATGGGCAGGCAGAGAAAACAAACAGCTCCATTAGCATTGCTGGGTGTCATACCAACGGCCACCACAAGATGGCGCCAGATTCTAGAAGTACCATAGGACTGCACAAGGCCGCAAAGCCGCAGCCTCAATTACCGGCCGGCGCGATCGTGCGCGGGGGTGGGGGGGGGGGGCACTATGGAGACAGGATACCCCCAGCTGTGCTGCCCCGGGCGCCAGGTCACTAATTCTAGTCGCCAATGCGACCTGGCGACCGGGGTTTGTCGAGCACTGCATTAATTATTGAATAATATTGATAAGACCACTACTATATAATATAAATAATAATTATATTATCAATAAAACATATGCAAATTAATATGAATAATATAAAATATATTTGGTCAATATGAAATTCTATTACATCATCCAATCTGGCGCTCTCTTTCTATGCTTGTCCATTCATCCAATCACTCTTTCTATGCTTGTCCATTCATCCAATCACTCTTTCTATGGCTGTCCATTCATCCAATCACTCTTTCTATGGCTGTCCATTCATCCAATCACTCTTTCTATGGCTGTCCATTCATCCAATCACTCTTTCTATGCTTGTCCATTCATCCAATCACTCTTTCTATGCTTGTCCATTCATCCAATCACTCTTTCTATGGCTGTCCATTCATCCAATCACTCTTTCTATGCATGTCCATTCATCCAATCACTCTTTCTATGCTTGTCCATTCATCCAATCACTCTTTCTATGCTTGTCCATTCATCCAATCACTCTTTCTATGCTTGTCCATTCATCCAATCACTCTTTCTATGCTTGTCCATTCAACCAATCACTCTTTCTATGCTTGTCCATTCATCCAATCACTCTTTCTATGCTTGTCCATTCATCCAATCACTCTTTCTATGCTTGTCCATTCATCCAATCACTCTTTCTATGCTTGTCCATTCATCCAATCACTCTTTCTATGCTTGTCCATTCATCCAATCACTCTTTCTATGCTTGTCCATTCATCCAATCACTCTTTCTATGCTTGTCCATTCATCCAATCACTCTTTCTATGGCTGTCCATTCATCCAATCACTCTTTCTATGGCTGTCCATTCATCCAATCACTCTTTCTATGCTTGTCCATTCATCCAATCCCTCTTTCTATGGCTGTCCATTCATCCAATCCATCTTTCTATGGCTGTCCATTCATCCAATCACTCTTTCTATGGTTGTCCATTCATCCAATCACTCTTTCTATGGCTGTCCATTCATCCAATCCCTCTTTCTATGGCTGTCCATTCATCCAATCCCTCTTTCTATGGCTGTCCATTCATCCAATCACTCTTTCTATGGCTGTCCATTCATCCAGCCTGACTATCTCTCTCTATTTATTTTTTCCTCCCTGCAGGTTGTGGCCTACGGACTGGACATCTACCAGACTCGCGTCTACCCCTCCAAGCAATTCGATGTGCTGAAGGATGACTACGACTACATCCTCATCAGCGGCGTTCTCATCGGCCTCGTCTTTGCCACCATGATCACCAAAAGACTGGCTCAGGTCAAACTTCTGAACCGTGCCTGGCGATGAGACCACGGAAACTTCAGCCATCTTTGGAAACCTTAAAGGAGGGCTCCACCCAGTACCAATATTTTTTACTTTGCTTTAAACACATGCCGGCTTCCTGTATTTCATTATCAAGGTGCCCCATCATCCGCCCGGGTCTGCAGTCCTCAAAAAACGAAAACATTACCACTGAGGGGGGTGCAAAATTTGCCACCGCCCAGCTTTTGGCAGCCCATCCAAAATATCAAATATTTGTGTTGTGTAGAACCCTCCTTTTCTTCCATACAATCCTCTCTGATCGTAGGAGGAGATACTTGAATGATTCTGCCGAGGTGTCGCCTCTAATCTGGTCCACACTGCACTGGTTTTAGTGATCTTTATTGGTTGTGTGAATGATTGGTGTGTGTGTGTGTGAGAGAGATCTGTGTGCTATTCCTACAAAAGGAGATGCCGCCCCACACGGGCGGAATTTTGCTTGGCTACAGCAAACTTTTGCAAACCTTTTTAATGAAGGCTTCAAAAAGGTTTCTTGCAGCTATCTTTGTTTTCTCAATTACTTCAATTTCCATCAATTCCCGATTTTGTACTGTCTTACTGCTAGTTATGAGCATTCTATGAAAGAACACATCTCTGGCATCCTTTTAGACGTGCATGCTTGCTGCCACTGTGTACTGCAGACTTTAGCGCTGCAATCTACTGAATCAGTTGCTTGATTGCATTCTAATAGGCAAGAGACGGAATTATATGTGTGTACATTACACTAGCTTTAACCACACATCTTAATGTGAAATGCTGCAGCTGACATCTGTTAGCAGCTGTTGTCAAACTTGAATTTGTGAGTAATTTTAGCAATAAACATAGTATATTGACATCTGTGATGCCGTTTGGATGTTTAATTTTGAAAGCCTAAAGGTTTAGCACTGAGCAGTGCGGGGTGTACCAACATGGCCTCTGCCACCTGCCTACTGCTGGGTGTACCAACATGGCCTCTGCCACCTGCCTACTGCTGGGTGTACCAACATGGCCTCTGCCACCTGCCTACTGCTGGGTGTACCAACATGGCCTCTGCCACCTGCCTACTGCTGGGTGTACCAACATGGCCCCTGCCACCTGCCTACCGCTGGGTGTACCCACATGGCCTCTGCCACCTGCCTACCGCTGGGTGTACCCACATGGCCTCTGCCACCTGCCTACTGCTGGGTGTACCAACATGGCCTCTGCCACCTGCCTACTGCTGGGTGTACCAACATGGCCTCTGCCACCTGCCTACTGCTGGGTGTACCAACATGGCCTCTGCCACCTGCCTACAGCTGGGTGTACCAACATGGCCTCTGCCACCAGCCTACTGCTGGGTGTACCAACATGGCCTCTGCCACCTGCCTACTGCTGGGTGTACCAACATGGCCTCTGCCACCTGCCTACTGCTGGGTGTACTCACATGGCCTCTTCCAACTGCTGCCGTCCAGCTTCTTTCAAAATGTAACATCCAAACAGCATCACAGATGTCACTATACTATATATATATATATATATATATATATATAAATATATATATATATATATACTCACTTCATTGCTAAAATTACTGTGAAATTCAAGATGTAGCTGGGTGTAGTAAGATGTCCGCAGCCGCCGCCTTCTGACTGCAGGTGTTCTGTCAGATTAGAAAACCTGGCAGCGGTGGAACGCATGCACAGCTGATGGAATGT
>CM053035.1:4635638-4644570 GCA_028564925.1 Lithobates sylvaticus
GAAGAATGTAAAAAAAAAATAAAAGAATATAAAAGAAGAAAATCGAATTTCCCTTCCTATCGATTTACTAATGGGAGCAGCATAAGGATTATAAGCGGGTCGTGTGGATGAAGAGAGTTTTTAGTTCCACTTTAATAATTGAAAAGTCTTTTTTATGTTCAGTATTTATCATCCAGATGTTGGGTCATGTGACAGATTTTCCGAATGATCTAATAAAGAAGAAACCAATAAAATGATTTAAAGGGCCAGTTCAGATCTCCGTGTTGTCATTTCTTGGGGCGTGCTGTGATTGGATTGTACATGGGGGGGGGGGGGGGGGGGCGGCTATGATTGGCCCTGGGTGGAGGTGCGTTTCCTGGAAGCCAATCCGTGCTGCAAGCTGACTTATTTTTTTATTTTTTATTTTTTTACTTTTTTTTTACAGAAGCCTTTAACCACTTGCCAACCGGGGGGCACTTACACCCCCTTCCTGCCCAGGGCCATTTTTCAGCTTTCAGCGCTGTCACCCTTTGAATGACAATTGCGCGGTCATGTAACACTGTACCCAAACGAAATATTTTTTTATCATTTTCTTTTACACGAATAGAGCTTTCTTTTAGTGGTATTTAATCACTGCTGTTTTTTTTTATTTTTTACAAAAAACAAAACAAATATTTTGGGGGGGAAAAAAAAGTATTTTTCTACTTTTTTTTTTTTTTTTTTTTATTTTTTTTTTCCTGTCAGTAAATTTTGCAACCAAGTAATTTTTCGCCTTCACTGAAGTGTGCTGATGAGGCAGCACTGATAGGCTGAACTGGTGGGCACTGATATGTGGCACTGATTAACACTGATAGGCGGCACTGGTGGGCACTGATGAGGCACTAATATTCCGCACTTATGGCCACTGATATGTGGTACTGATGAACACTGATATGCGGCACTGATATGCCGCACTTATGGGCACTGATATGAGGTACTGATGAACACTGATAGACGGCACTGGTGGGCACTGATGAGGCACTAATATGCCGCTCTGATGGGCACTAATATGTGGTACTAATGAACACTGGTGGGCACTGATATGAGGAGCTGATGAACACTGATAGGCGGCACTGGTGGGCACTGATTAGGCACTGATATGTGGTACTAATGAACACTGGTGGGCACTGATATGTGGAGCTGATGAACACTGATAGGCAGCACTGGAGGGCACTGATGAGGCACTAATATGCCGCACTGATGGGCACTAATGAACACTGGTGGGCACTGATATGTGGAGCTGATGAACACTGATAGGCGGCACTGGTGGGCACTGATTAGGCACTGATATGTGGTACTAATGAACACTGGCGGGCACTGATATGTGGTACGGATGAACACTGATAGGCGGCACTGATGAGGCACTAATATGCTTCGCTTATGGGCACTGATATGTGGTACTGATGAACACTGATAGGCAGCACTTATGGGCACGGATATGTAGTACTGATGAACACTGATAGGCGGCACTGATGAGGCACTAATATGCCGTACTTATGGGCACTGATATGTGGTACTGATGAACACTGATAGGCAGCACTTGTTGGCACTGATGAGGCACTAATATGCCGCACTTATGGGCACTGATATGTGGAACTGATGAACACTGATAGGCGGCACTGATATGTGGTACTGATAAACACTGATAGGCGGAACTGGTGGGCACTGATGAGGCACTAATATGCCGCACTTATGGGCGCTGATATGTGGTACTGATGAACACTGATAGGGGGCACTGATATGTGGTACTGATAAACACTGATAGGCGGAACTGGTGGGCACTGATGAGGCACTAATATGCCGCACTTATGGGCACTGATATGTGGAACTGATGAACACTGATAGGCGGCACTGATGAGGCACTAATATTCCGCACTTATGGGCGCTGATATGTGGTACTGATGAACACTGATAGGGGGCACTGATATGTGGTACTGATAAACACTGATAGGCGGAACTGGTGGGCACTGATGAGGCACTAATATGCCTCACTTATGGGCACTGATATGTGGTACTGATGAACACTGATAGGTGACACTGGTGGGCACGGATAGGCGGTACTGATGGGCATTGATCGACAGCAGTGATGGGCAGCACTGATTGCCAGCACTGACTGGCATTACTTGTGGGCACTGATTGCAGCCACTGGTGGGCACTATATGCTGGCATCGGTGGGCACTGTTTTGTGACACTGTATTTATTGTAATCAGGGCGCTGATTACATCCCTAGATGTCTCCCTGTGAGGAGATGCCGCTGATCGGCTCTCCTCTCACTCTCAGTGTGAGGCGAGGAGAGCCGATTACCGGCATCCCCTTGTTTACATGTGATTGGACACAGCCGATCGCATGAGATTGGGGCTGTGTCATGTCCTAGCAACACCACACGGCCGTTCTGGGACGCCGTCATATGACGGCCTCCCAGAACACGAGCTGCACCGTCCCGCCGTCATTTGACGGCATCCCAGAACACGAGCTGCACCGTCCCGCCGTCAAATGACGGCATCCCAGAACACGAGCGGCACCGTCCCGCCGTCATATGACGGCATCCCAGAACACGAGCTGCACCGTCCCGCCGTCATTTGACGGCATCCCAGAACACGAGCTGCACCGTCCCGCCGTCATTTGACGGCATCCCAGAACACGAGCTGCACCGTCCCGCCGTCATATGACGGCATCCCAGAACACGAGCAGCACCGTCCCGCCGTCATATGACGGCATCCCAGAACACGAGCTGCACCGTCCCGCCGTCATTTGACGGCATCCCAGAACACGAGCTGCACCGTCCCGCCGTCATTTGACGGCATCCCAGAACACGAGCTGCACCGTCCCGCTGTCATTTGACAGTGGGCGGGCAGCAAGCAGTTAAAGTGATTTCTGACTGCAATTGATGATGTTTAGCAGCAGCTCTGTGGCTGAAGAACACTTCTGTGGTATTACAAAAGGGCCGGCGTGTCTCTAGCGCACCCTGGGGGTGACAGCAGCAGCAGCTGGTGGTGAAAGGGTTGAGCACACCAGCAGTTGGAAGACGGTTGCAATGTATCAGGTGAGGATCTGCAGGGGTGGGGCAGAACTCAGAGAGGACGGAGTTAGTAACTTGGAGGAGGAGTGGTGATAAGCCCCACCCACTTCTTCCACGTGCAGTGACCATCTTCAGCTTCTTTCTTTTTTTCTTTCTAAGCCCCACCCACTTCTTCCACGTGCAGTGACCAGATCCTCCAACAACTGTACAGCTGATGAGGACTGCGAGTGCCTGCAGTGTGTCCGCTCATACAGTGAGGGGGGGAAGTATTTGGCTGCTGATTTTGTACGTTCGCCCCACTGGCAAAGAAACGATCGGTTTATAATTTTATTGGTCGGTTTATTATAACAGTGAGAGACAGAACAAAAATATCCAGAAAAACCCATTTCCAAAAAGTTCTACATTTATTTGCATTTTAATCAGTGAAATAAGTATTTGACCCCCTTAGTAGTTGGTGGAGAAACCCTTGTTGGCGATCACAGAGGTCAGACGTTTCTTGGAGTTGGCCTCCAGGTTCGCACACATCTCAGGAGGGATTTTGTCCTCTTTGCAGATCCTCTCCGAGTCATTAATGTTTCCAGGCTGACGTTTGGTGACTCGAACCTTCAGCTCCCTCCACGTATTTTCTATGGGATTAAGGTCTGGAGACTGGCTAGGGCCACTCCAGGACCTCAATGTTCTTTTTCTTGAGCCACTCCTTTGTTGGGTTGGCCGTGTGTTTCGGGTCATTGTTATGCTGGAAGACCCATCCATGACCCATCTTCAGTGCCCTTGGCTGAGGGAAGGAGGTTCTCACCCAAGATATGATGGCACATGGCCCCGTCCATCGGCTCTTTGATGTGGTGAAGTTGTCCTGTCCCGATTTTGGTCTCCTCTGACCACAACACTTTCCCCGGTTCTCCTCGGAATCATTCGATGATCATTAGTGATCGTCAGACGGACCTGTACATGTGATTTCCTGATCAGGGGGGACCTTGCGGGGGCTGCAGGATTTTAGTCGATCGCGGTGTAGTGTGTTACCGATTGTTCTCTTGGTGACTATGGTCCCAGCTGAGATCAGTGACAAGATTCTCCCGTGTAGTTCTGATTCCTCACCGTTCTCAGGATCATTGAACCTCCACCAGGTGAGATCTTGTATGGAGCCCCAGACTGAGGGAGATCGATCGTTATTTTGTGTTTCTTCCATCTGTGAATAATCCACCAACTGTTGTCACCTCTCACCAAGATACTTGGCGATGGTCTTGTAGCCCATTCCAGCCTTGTGTAGGTCTACAATCTTCTCCCCGACATCCTGGGACAGATCTTTGGTCTTCCCCATGGTGGAGAGATTGGAATCTGATCAATTCTGTGGACAGGTGTCTCTTATACAACAAGCTGAGATTAGGAGCACTCCCTTTAAGAGAGAAGAGAAGAGAGAAGAGTACTCCTAATCTCAGCTTGTTACCTGTACACAAGACACCTGGGAGCCAGAAATCTTAAGGTGCAGAGTGAGGGGGGCGGGGTAAAGGTGCAGAGTGAGGGGGCGGGGTAAAGGTGCAGAGTGAGGGGGGGGCGGGGTAAAGGTGCAGAGTGAGGGGGGGGCGGGGTAAAGGTGCAGAGAGGGGGAGGGAGGGGGCGGGGGCGGGGTAAAGGTGTAGAGTGAGGGGGCGGGGTAAAGGTGAAGAGTGAGGGGGGGCGGGGGTAAAGGTGTAGAGTGAGGGGGGCGGGGTAAAGGTGTAGAGTGAGAGGGGGGGGGCGGGGGGGGGGGGGGGGGGTGGGGGGGGCGGGGTAAAGGTGTAGAGTAGGGGGGGTGGGGGTAAAGGTGCAGAGTGAGGGGGGGGGTGGGGTAAAGGTGCAGAGTGAGGGGGGGGGGTGGGGTAAAGGTGCAGAGTGGGGGGGGGGGTGGGGTAAAGGTGCAGTGCAGAGTGGGTGGGGGGGGGGGGGGGGTAAAGGGGGTAAAAGAGTGAGGGGGGTGGGGTAAAAAGGGTGCAAGAGGGTGGAGGGGGGGGGGAGGGGGGGGTGCAGGGGAGGGGGGAAGGTGCAGGAAGGGGGGTGAGGGGGGGGGGGGGGGGGGGGGGGAAGGGTGATAGTGAGAGGGGGTGGGGTAAAGGTGCAGAGTGGGTGGGGGGTGGGGGTAAAGGTGCAGAGTGAGGGGGGGCGGGGTAAAGGTGTAGAGTGAGGGGGGTGGGGTAAAGGTGCAGAGTGAGGGGGGGGGGGGGTAAAGGGTGTCAGAGTGAGGGGGGGGGCGGGGGTAAAGGTGTAGAGTGAGGGGGGGCGGGGGGGGTAAAGGTGCAGAGTGAGGGGGGGCGGGGTAAAGGTGAAGAGTGAGGGGGGGCGGGGTAAAGGTGCAGAGTGAGGGGGGGGCGGGGTAAAGGTGTAGAGTGAGGGGGGGGGCGGGGTAAAGGTGTAGAGTGAGGGGGGCGGGGTAAAGGTGTAGAGTTGGGGGGGGGCGGGGGGTAAAGGTGTAGAGTGATGGGGGGGCGGGGTAAAGGTGCAGAGTGAGGGGGGGGGGGGGGGGGGGGGGCGGGGTAAAGGTGTATAGATATGAGGGGGGGGGGGGCGGGGGTAAAGGTGTAGAATGAGGGGGGGCGGGGTAAAGGTGTAGAGTGAGGGGGGGGGCGGGGGTAAAACTGAGGGGGGGGCGGGGTAAACGGTGCAGAGTGAGGGGGGCGGGGTAAAGGTGCAGAGGGTAGGGGCGGGGTAAAGGTGTAGAGTGAGGGGGGCAGGGTAAAGGTGTAGAGTGAGGGGGGGGGGCAGGGGTAAAGGTGTAGAGTGAGGGGGTGGGGTAGGTGTAGAATGAGGGGGGTGGGGGCGGGGTCAAGTGTAGATAGAGGGGGTGGGGGGGCGGGGTAAAGGTGTAGGAGTGAGGGGGCAAGGTAAAGGAGTAGACTGAGGGGGGCGGGTAAAGGTGTAGAATGAGGGGGTCGGGGTAAAGGTGTTTTTGGTAGAATGCGGGGGGGGGGCAGGGTAAAGGTGTAGAATGAGGGGGGGGGGGGGAGCGGGGTAAAGGGTAGAGGAGGGAGGGGCGGGGAAAAGTGCAGAGTGAGAGGGCGGGGTAAAGGTGTATAAGAGTGAGGGGGGCGGGGTAAAGGTGTAGGAGGTGAGGGAAGGAGGGGAGTGGCTGGGTAAAGGAGTAGAAATAGGGTGTGGGCGGGTGTAAAGGTGTAAGAGATGAGGGAGGGCGTGGGTAAAGTTGCAGAGTGAGGGAGGGGCGGGGTACAAGGGATGCAGAGGAGGGGGGCGGGGTAAAGGGTGTAGAGTGAGGGAGGGCGGGGTAAAGGTGCAGAGTGAGGGGGGCGGGGTAAAGGTGCAGAGTGAGGGAGGGGGCGGGGTAAAGGTGGAGAGTGAGGGGGGCGGGGTAAAGGTGCAGAGGGAGGGGCGGGGTAAAGGTGTAGAGTGAGGGGGGGGCGGGGTAAAGGTGTAGAGTGAGGGGGGCGGGTAAAAGGTGCAGATGAGGGGGGGCGGGGTAAAGGTGTAGAGTGAGGGGGGCGGGGTAAAGGTGTAGAGTGAGGGGGGCGGGGTAAAGGTGTAGAGAAGAGGGGGGGGGCGGGGTAAAGGTGTAGAATGAGGGGGGGGCGGGGTCAAGGGAAGTGGGTAAGTGGAGGGGGGGGGGGGGGGGGTAAAGGTGTAGGGGAGTGAGGGGGGGGCGGGGTAAAGGTGTAGAGTGAGGGGGGCGGGTAAAGGTGAAGATGAGGGGGGGGCGGGGTAAAGGTGTAGAGTGGAGGGGGCGGGGAGGGGGGGTGGGGGCGGGGTAAAGAGAGGGGGGCGGGGTAAAGGTGCAGACTGAAGGGGGGCGGGGTAAAAGGTGCAGAGTGAGGGGGGCGGGGTAAAGGTGCAGAGTGAGGGGGCGGGGTAAAGCGTGGGGATGTTAGCGGGGGCGGTGATAAAAGGTGCAGAGAGTGAGGGGCGGGGTATAAAGGTGCAGAGTGATGGGGGGCGGGGGTAAAGGTGCAGAGGGAGGGGCGGGGTAAAGGGTAACAACAGGTGAGAGGGGGGGGGCGGGGTTAAAAAGAGTGTGAAGAGTGAGATGGGGGGGGGGGGGGGCGGCCTGGGGTAAAAGGTGGTAGAGTGAAGGGGGAGGGGGGGCGGGCGGGGTAAAAGGTTAAAAGAAAGATTGCGGGGCGGGGGTAAAGTAGCAGCGAGAAAGGGATGTGGGAGCGGAGTTATTTCATTCTTCAGGGACACTGAAGATAAGCCTCCGATACCATTCTAGTTCCCGGTAATCAGGCATGACGTCACTTCTCGGGTTCTCTCTCTCCTCAGACACGGGAATTGCCGGAAGATGGAGTCCAGCGGCGGAGATTCGGGGGCCCGGGATGGGAAGTTGGCGGTCATAGGGCCGCTTCCTCTCTGGCCTCATATTAAATTCCCGCCTTCGATATTTGAAGGAACTACCTCAGCTACTGACGCATCCGTCATAGAGAAGGTGAGAAGGATGTGAGAGCTGAGTCACCGCCGCCATGACCAGGGTCTGCTTACCCCCCCCCCCCAACCGTGTATACAACAACATCATAATACCCCTCCCCCACCTGTAATAATACAAACCCGACAGGCAGGTAGTCCTCTTCTCCCCCTCTATACAGACATGACAGGTCCTCCACGCCCCCCCCTCTATACAGACATGAACAGGTCCTCAGGACTCTCCTCCCCTCCCCCTCTAATACAGACAAGGACAGGTCCTCCCCTCTCCCCCCCCCCCGCCCCCTCCTATAAGCAGACATGACAGGTCCCTCCCCTCCCCCTCCCCCTCCCCCCCCCCTCTAATACCAGACATGACAGGTCCTCCCCTCCCCCCCCCACCCCCCCCCCTCTATACAGACATGACCAAAAGGGACCTACCCCTCCTCCCCCCCCCCTCTCTATACAGACATGACAAGTCCTCCCCACCCCCCCCCCCCTCTATACAGACATGACAGGTCCTCCCACTCCCCCCCCCTCTATACAGACATGACAGGTCCCCCCTCCCCCCCCCCTCTAATATATAACAGACATGACAGGTCCCTCCCCCCTCCCCCCCCCCTCTATAACAGACATGACAGGTTCCTCCCCCCCTCCCCCCTCCCTCTATACAGACATGACAGGGGTCCTCCAGGTCCTCCCCCCCCCCCTCTATACAGACATGACAGGTCCTCAACCCCCTCCCCCCTCCCTCTATACAGACAATTAACAGGTCACGTCAGGTCCCCTACCCCTCCCCCCCCCGCCCTCTATACAGACAATGAACAGGGCCTCCCCTCCCCCCCCCCCTCTATACAGACATGACAGAGGAGGTCCTCCCCTCCCCCTCCCCCCCCCTCTATACCGACATGACACAGGGGCCTTCCCCCTCCCCCCTTCAAGGGCCCTCTATCCAGAAATGACAGGCTCTTCCCCTCCCCCCCCCCTCCTATAAACAGACATGACAGGTCTCTCCCCCCCCCGCCCGCACCCTCTATACAGACATGAACAGGTCCACCTCCCCCTCCCCCCCCCCCCATCCTACTCTATACAGACATGACAGGTCCTAAGGTCCTCTCCCCTCCCCCTCTCTAACATACAAACAGGTCCTCACCCGTTCCACCCCCCCCCTCTAATAATACGACCCTACAGGTCCTCCCAACTCCCCTCCCCCCCTCCCCCCTCCCCTCTATACAGACCATGACAAGGTCCATCCCCCTCCCCCCCCCCCCCCTCTATACAGACATGAACAGGTCCTCCCCCTCCACCCTCCCCTCTTTAACAGACCTGACAGGTCCCTCACCCTCCCCCCCCCTCCCTCTATACAGACATGACAGGTCCTCCCCTCCCCCCCCCCCCCCCCCCACCCACCCCCCCCCTCCCCCCCCCCCCCCCTCCCCCCCCCCCCCCCCCCCCCCCCCCCCCCCCCCCCTTTTAATTATTTTTTATTCTTTTTCCACAACCACCCCCCCCCCCCTT
>CM053035.1:4645070-4665868 GCA_028564925.1 Lithobates sylvaticus
TAAGATAATTAGCTCATGCTAATTAGGCTAGGCTTGAGTCATCTGTCAACTGTATATAAGTGTGACATGTCAAATAAAGATTCATTCCTGATGTACCCTACACTGGTGTTGTCTGGTGACTGGCTGAGCTAAGGGGGTCTTGGATTGTGTGGTACCGGACAGAGGAAGCATTTACGGCGGACATCTTGGGTACGAGGTCCGTCACAATTGGCTGGCAGCGGTGGGATCGTGCTTCCTTGTCGTGAACACATCCAACCATCACCTGGATCCAAGGCCCGGATAGCAGAGGTACAGATACGTCATCATGGAAGAGGAATTCGGAAGGAGGTTGCGAGAGATGCGGATACAGCACAGAGGACCAGTATCGGTGCAGGTCCTGCTGGGATGGTATGATACTGTTCGCCTACAACTCTGGAAAGAAGCGCTAGCCTGTGAGCAGCGACACCAGGGAAAAGTTCTCCCCTCCATCCATGTAAGGTACTGGTTGCAGTATGAAGTACGAATATTGTTATTGGGGGAACAACCGAAGCAGGAGTGGACAGCTGAGTTAAGCAGGCTGATCCGGGCAGAAATGCGTTTGGACGAGAGCTACAGAGCCCTCCGGTGGTATGTAGCCCAAGTGTGCCCGTGGACAGCGGATGACAGGCCCACGGAAGGCTTTGATTATAATGGCCTGGGATTGTTGTACTGGAGGCTGTCCGAGGACCCCGACTTTGGGAGTGATCTGGAGTGGCGTTTGGAGGAAATAATGGAGCACGGAGAGCAAAGATTGAACGTCTCGGAAGTGCTCTGGGCACAGGAAGATTTGGAGTTCCTGGCCGCTCAGGAATGGGAGCTGGAGATCGCCTACATACAGCTGCTAGACTCTGCTCAGCAGCAGGGTGGGGCTCCCTTTGCCTGGGACTATGAGGAAATACCAGCAGACAGCTCTGAAATCCTGGCTGAAGAGTCGGCGATGTGGCATAGTAACAGAGTGCTTTGCCCACCTGCCCCCGCAGCTATGGACGCGGAGGTCTTATGGCGGATGCAGGAAGTGCTGACAACAGGGCAGAGCTCTACTAACTTCTGCCCAGCATCAACAGCAGTATCTGGGGAGTTACAAGGAACTTCCCCAGCTGAAGCGCTGGTCACCGGACAGAGGGTCCAAGACCTCTGCCCCACACCTGTGTCAGTTTTGGAGGCTCAGGGTGAGAAGGTGGCGATCACTTCCCAGCAGCAGATACAGGGGGGAGAAGGGAGAGGAGGTGTTTGTCGTCCCTCCCCAACAGTTGGCCAGGGTGGAGAAAGCGATCTTTCCTCCACAGCAAAGATTTGTGCACCTGGGAGACAGTACCAGAGACATGTTGTCCCAGCAGCCAGATGTGGGAGTGGAGGAAGCCAGCCTCCTGCCCCAACGGTTAACCAGAGCGGAGGATGTGGAGTCCCCAGCAGAAGTGCTGGCAACAGGGCAGAGTGCTACCCACCTCTGTCCAGCACCAGCAACAGCTGCGGAGTTCCAGGGAGCTGGGGCAATCGGCCTCTCTCCCCAACAGTTAGCTGGAGGAGATGATGTAGGGAAGCTCCTACACCCAGCTGAACTGCTGGCAACGGAACAATGTGCTGCTGGCCTCTGCCCACAACTAACAGAGGGCAGATTTCCTGTAAAGGGGGATGGGACTGCAGTCCCCACCTGTATACCCCCGGGATGCTGGGCGGTTGGCCCAAATCCCCAACAGCATGACGGAGTGATCCCAGTCACCCTGTCTTCTCTCCAGCGGCTGAAAAGACTCCAGGGAGAAGGACCAGTCCGGGCCTCTCCCCAGCGGCGGATATGTTCTCTGAGAGAGGCAGAGGTTGGCTGGGTGAGGAATACTCCGTTTGGAACTATTTGTTTGGGCTACTGTGTGGATCCCAGCATTAGAGGACTGGAACCACTGACTAACTTCGGAGTCAACCCGTCTGGGGTCTCCTCCTGTGTTAGTCTCCTGCCGAAAGGGGAGAAATGTGACGGACCTAGCCGGGACACGGGCTGTTGGAGGGGACTGAGTGCGAGCCTGTTGCCTTACGATTATGGGCCCTGGCATTTGGGGGAACAGTGCTCTTTGAGCTGCAAGCCTGGGACCCTGAGCTGGTGTTACTTGGATTCAGGTCCATGCTGGCCCCCCCAATAACACATAGAATCTGTATGTGTATTTGGCATATTAGCAAGAGACGCTAATGTCATGACTCATGAACTCCAGCCACCTGTGTTATGTAATTGAGTATAGTCTGGCTTGTAGAAGTATTTCACCTATTGTTGTGTGTGCTAATTAACCCTGCAATTGAATGATGGAGTCCAGTGTTGATTAAGATAATTAGCTCATGCTAATTAGGTTAGGCTTGAGTCATCTGTCAACTGTATATAAGTGTGACATGTCAAATAAAGATTCATTCCTGATGTACCCTACACTGGTGTTGTCTGGTGACTGGCTGAGCTAAGGGGGTCTTGGATTGTGTGGTACCGGACAGAGGAAGCATTTACGGCGGACATCTTGGGTACAAGGTCCGTCACACCATACATCCTCCATTCTTCAATTCTGGGCATCCCATACATCCTTCATTCTTCAATTCTGGGCATCCCATAAATCCTTAATTCTTCAATTCTGGGCATCCCATAAATCCTCCATTCTTCAATTTTGGGTATCCCATAAATCCTTCATTCTTCAATTCTGGGCATCCCATACATTCTCCATTCTTCAATTCTGGGCATCCCATAAATCCTACATTCTTCAATTCTGGGCATCCCATACATCCTTCATTCTTCAATTCTGGGCATCCCATAAATCCTTCATTCTTCAATTCTGGGCATCCCATAAATCCTTCATTCTTCAATTCTGGGCATCCCATACATCCTTCATTCTTCAATTCTGGGCATCCCATACATCCTTCATTCTTCAATTCTGGGCATCCCATACATCCTTCATTCTTCATTTCTGGGCATCCCATACATCCTTCATTCTTCAATTCTGGGCATCCCATACATCCTTCATTCTTCAATTCTGGGCATCCCATAAATCCTCCATTCTTCAATTTTGGGCATCCCATACATCCTTCATTCTTCAATTTTGGGCATCCCATAAATCCTTCATTCTTCAATTCTGGGCATCCCATAAATCCTTAATTCTTCAATTCTGGGCATCCCATACATCCTCCATTCTTCAATTCTGGGCATCCCATAAATCCTCCATTCTTCAATTCTGGGCATCCCATACATCTTTCATTCTTCATTTCTGGGCATCCCATACATCCTTCATTCTTCAATTCTGGGCATCCCATACATCCTTCATTCTTCAATTTTGGGCATCCCATACATCCTTCATTCTTCAATTCTGGGCATCCCATAAATCCTTCATTCTTCAATTCTGGGCATCCCATACATCCTTCATTCTTCAATTTTGGGCATCCCATACATCTTTCATTCTTCAATTCTGGGCATCCCATACATCCTTCATTCTTCAATTCTGGGCATCCCATACATCCTCCATTCTTCAATTCTGGGCATCCCATACATCCTTCATTCTTCAATTTTGGGCATCCCATACATCTTTCATTCTTCAATTCTGGGCATCCCATACATCCTTCATTCTTCAATTCTGGGCATCCCATACATCCTCCATTCTTCAATTCTGGGCATCCCATACATCCTTCATTCTTCAATTCTGGGCATCCCATACATCTTTCATTCTTCAATTCTGGGAATCCCATACATCCTTCATTCTTCAATTCTGGGCATCCCATACATCCTTCATTCTTCAATTCTGGGCATCCCATACATCCTTCATTCTTCAATTCTGGGCATCCCATACATCCTTGCATCCTGTTGTGGGATAGGGAAAGACCCAAAAATCCAGCGGCTCCAACTGGAGGGGGCGTCACATGAGTAACACACCGCAAGGCGCTATCACATGTTTCCGTGTTGCGGCACTTTTCAACACAAGTGTGTTGCCTTTGTACATTGGGGTGACATTCAGAATGAAAGGCACAGCGATACAGTAATACGTGTAACGTGCGTCATATGTACAAGCGTGTGTCTACATGTAACCGCAAAGCAATAGTGTAAATGGGCCAACATAGCTTCTGTCTGGTTTATCAGGCAAACCAATAATGAGAATCCATCGTCTTATCGTACGATCACAGAGACCCCTCTTTGATTTATTTTTTTGATTGTTTTTTTTCTTTACTCTTCATCGCCCTTACGGAGAGAGCGACATGAATGATTCAGAGGCTCTCCGCCATAAAAGAGCGTCAAAACAAATGTCGTTCACAGCGAGATGTGTTATCCGTGCGCCACCTCCTTTATCTTCCTCCCCTTCATCTTTCCCTTTGTTGCCATTTCCACCGACAGCACAAAGGATGGAAATCCGCGGTCATTCCGTATCCCCCCCCACCCACCCCCGGTATCCTCTCAATAATCAGATAGAAAGACAAAGGTGATTATTGCCTCCTGTCATGAAAGCGCGTTCCGCCGCTCATACATATAGACAGCCGGCGGGAGCCGCGAGGGGCCTGCAGAAGGATGGCGGCCGATCGAAGAAAGCAAGATATTGTTTTCTAAATGAATTGGAGACGCCGAGTGTAATCAATGAACACTCCGGCTTTGATTCTTTGTAGCGAGAGATGAAACCCGGCCAAAATCCTTTTTTTTTGGGGGGGGGGTTTTGTGTAGAGCAGAGAACGCTCGGATCTGGTGATTGGTGAATCAATCGCCTCCGAATCCAAACTGGTCGCAAATTGGGCTTCATGAACCGATTGGCTCATCATTAGTTTGATGCTCCCGTCACACACCCGCCATGCCTGCTTAACTTCAGGGCCGGTGTTCTGTCATATAGTGTCCGCCTATCAAATTTTGTTCCGCCCCGTACTGCGCAGGCGCAGCGCTTGCGCAGTACGGAGCACAAGGAGATTCGGAAAATCTCCGAAGAAGAACGGCGCCGTGAGTCCAGATGGAAGCCCCACCATCCAAGTGGACATAGGGCTGAAAATAGTTAGAGGGCCCCTCGCGGTCTCGCTTCGCTCGCCACGCTTCGGGCACGGCCCCGCTGCGCTCGGCTCTTTTGGATTCTTACTCTATGTCTACTTGGATGGTGGGGCTTGAACCTGGACTCGCGGCGCAGGCGCCGTTCATGTTTGGCTATTTTCGGAATCTGCTTGTGCTTAGTACTGCGCAAATCTCCAGTACATTTTAGTCAACTAAAACTAATTTTAGTCGACTAAAACGCATTTTAGTTATCTAAAATCGAATGGGTGTTGTTAAATTATAATGCACATTTAGCATTTCTCTACAACTTCTAAACTCATTATATACTGCTGGAGTGAAAAATCGAATATGTTATTATTTATGGTATTGAGGTATGAACATGCACTACAGACCAGTGTTCATTTTGCCCCGACCAGGAACCCGACGCATGCGTAATAGGGGGCTGTTTTTCCAGGATTGTACTGTGCATGCGTCGGCTGGGAATCTGACGCATGCGCAGTAGGAGGCTGCTTTCCCGGGATCGTACTGCGCATGCGTCGGTCGGGAATCTGCCGCATGCGCCATAGGAGGTTGTTTTCTTGGGATCGTACTGTGCATGCGTCTCCCGAGAATCCGACGCATGCGCAGTAGGAGGCTGTTTTCTAGACATGTGCGATTCGTTTCGTACGAATTCGTACGAATTTTTCGAAATTCGTACGAATTTACGAATCTGTAGTACGAATTTTTTTTTTACGAATTCCGTACGGAATACGAAATTCCGTTTACGAATTTCGTCGCCGAATGATTCAAATGAATTCGAATGATTCGAATGAATTCGAATGATTCGAATGAATTCGAATGACAAAGTGTCATTTTCGCAGGAAAAATTCCGTTTACGAATTTCAGCTCCAAATTATTCGAATCCAACTACCAATATCAAATTTCAACTAATTCAAACGAAATTATTGACGCAGATATAACGAATGAATCGAATGATTCGAATGACAAAGTGTCATTTTTGCAGAAAAAAAAAGCTATTTAAAAAACAGTCATTCATTGATAAAAAAAAAAAAAAAAAGCGTAGGGGTCCCCCCAAATTCAATAACCAGGCCCTTCAGGTCTGGTATGGATATTAAGGGGGAACCCAGCCAAAAAAAAAAAAAAAAAATAAATAAAAATGGCGTGTGGGTCCCCTCAAAATCCATACCAGACCCTTTATCCGAGCACGCAACCTGGCAGGCCGCAGGAAAGGAGGGGGGGACGAGAGCGCCCCCCCTCCCGCCTGAACCGTACCAGGCCACATGCCCTCAACATTGGGAGGGTGCTTTGGGGTCCCCCCCAAAGCACCTTGTCCCCATGTTGATGAGGACAAGGGCCTCATCCCCACAACCCCCTGGCCGGTGGTTGTGGGGGATCTGCTGAAGGAGAAGATGAAGAAAGGAAGAAGAAAGAAGAAAGAAGATTTTAATAAAGGAATTGTCAAAGACCGTCTCCTGTCATTTTTACCATTTTTGCCACTTTTTTGGTGAAATGGTAGGGGTACTTTTGTACCCCCTTACCATTTCACAGGGGGGGGGGGGCGGGATCTGGGGGTCCCCTTGTTAAAGGGGGCTTCCAGATTCCGATAAGCCCCCCGCCCGCAGACCCCCACAACCACCGGGCACGGTTGTGGGGAAGAGGCCCTTGTCCTCATCAACATGGGGACAAGGTGCTTTGGGGGTCTCAGACCCCCAAAGCATCCTCCCAATGTTGAGGGCATGTGGCCTGGTACGGTTCAGGCGGGAGGGGGGGCCGCTCTCGTCCCCCCCTCCTTTCCTGCGGCCTGCCAGGTTGCGTGCTCGGATAAGGGTCTGGTATGGATTTTATGGGGGACCCCACGCCATTTTTTTTGGCTAGGGTTCCCCTTAAAATCCATCCCAGACCTCAAGGGTCTGGTATGGATTTTGAGGGGGACCCTACGCCATTTTTTTTTTTTTTTTTGGCTGGGGTCCCCCTTAATATCCATCCCAGACCTGAAGGGCCTGGTTATTGAATTTGGGGGGACCCCTACGCTTTTTTTTATCAATGACTTCAATGAATGACTGTTCTCTGTATTACGGATCCGACAATTCATTTGCCGGCAATAGCCGCAAGTGATTTTAAATAGTTTTTTTTTCCTGCAAAAATGACACTGTGCGGGAACATTTCTCTATATTAGATATACTGAATCTCGAAGCATTCGAAGCATTCGTTATATCCGCTATTATAATTTCTTTCATATTAGTTGAAATTAGATATTTGTTAGTTGTTGTATTCGAATTGTTCTCTGTATTACGGGAATCGGCAATTAGCCGCGAGTGATTTTAAATGTCTTTTTTTCCTGCAAAAATGACACATTGTACAGAGAGAGTTCTAAGCACAGGAAACATGCCCCCCCCCCCCTTCATAGGCATACTATAGAGTATATAGTATATAGAAGGGGTCATGTTTCCTGTGCTTACAACTCTCTCTGTACAATGTGTCATTTTTGCAGGAAAAAAAGACATTTAAAATCACTCGCGGCTAATTGCCGATTCCCGTAATACAGAGAACAATTCGAATGTTGTATTGTAACTAACAAATATCTAATTTCAACTAATATGAAAGAAATTATAATAGCGGATATAACGAATGCTTCGAATGCTTCGAGATTCAGTATATCTAATATAGAGAAATGTTCCTGCAGTGTCATTTTTGCAGGAAAAAAAAACTATTTAAAATCACTTGCGGCTATTGCCGGCAAATGAATTGTCGGATCCGTAATACAGAGAACAGTCATTCATTGAAGTCATTGATAAAAAAAAATGCGTAGGGGTCCCCCCAAATTCAATAACCAGGCCCTTCAGGTCTGGGATGGATATTAAGGGGGACCCCAGCCAAAAAAAAAAAAAAAAAAATGGCGTAGGGTCCCCCTCAAAATCCATACCAGACCCTTGAGGTCTGGGATGGATTTTAAGGGGAACCCCAGCCAAAAAAAATGGCGTGGGGTCCCCCATAAAATCCATACCAGACCCTTATCCGAGCACGCAACCTGGCAGGCCGCAGGAAAAGAGGGGGGACGAGAGCGGCCCCCCTCCCGCCTGAACCGTACCAGGCCACATGCCCTCAACATTGGGAGGATGCTTTGGGGGTCTGAGACCCCAAAGCACCTTGTCCCCATGTTGATGAGGACAAGGGCCTCATCCCCACAACCTGTGCCGGTGGTTGTGGGGGTCTGCGGGCGGGGGGCTTATCGGAATCTGGAAGCCCCCTTTAACAAGGGGACCCCCAGATCCCCCCCCCCCTGTGTGAAATGGTAAGGGGGTACAAAAGTACCCCTACCATTTCACCAAAAAAGTGGCAAAAATTGTAAAAATGACAGGAGACGGTCTTTGACAATTCCTTTATTAAAATCTTCTTTCTTCTTTCTTCTGGTCTTCCTTTCTTCATCTTCTCCTTCCGTCATCTTCTTCCATCGTCTTCTTCCTTCGATTCGCTTCTTCTTCCTCCGGTCTTCTCGTCCTTCTCGTCCGGCGTCGTCCTTCTCGTCCGGCATCGGCGTCTCTTCTCGCAGGCCGCTCCTCGCAATGGGAGGCTCCCGCTCTGTGAGGCTCCGCTCCGCTGACAGGTCTTTTATAACGAAGGCACCTGGTGACCCCCCCCCCCTCTGACGTCATGGGGAAAGCCATAGGGAATTCCACATGACGTCCCCATGCGTCAGAGGGGGGCGGGGTCACCAGGTGCCTTCGTTATAAAAGACCTGTCACCCGGAGCGGAGCCTCACAGAGCGGGAGCCTCCCATTGCGAGGAGCGGCCTGCGAGAAGAGACGCCGATGCCGGACGAGAAGGACGACGCCGGACGAGAAGGACGAGAAGACCGGAGGAAGAAGAAGCGAATCGAAGGAAGAAGACGATGGAAGAAGATGACGGAAGGAGAAGATGACGGAAGGAGAAGATGAAGAAAGGAAGACCAGAAGAAAGAAGAAAGAAGATTTTAATAAAGGAATTGTCAAAGACCGTCTCCTGTCATTTTTACCATTTTTGCCACTTTTTTGGTGAAATGGTAGGGGTACTTTTGTACCCCCTTACCATTTCACACAGGGGGGGGGGCGGGATCTGGGGGTCCCCTTGTTAAAGGGGGCTTCCAGATTCCGATAAGCCCCCCGCCCGCAGACCCCCACAACCACCGGCCAGGGTTGTGGGGAAGAGGCCCTTGTCCTCATCAACATGGGGACAAGGTGCTTTGGGGGGGACCCCAAAGCACCCTCCCAATGTTGAGGGCATGTGGCCTGGTACGGTTCAGGCGGGAGGGGGGGCCGCTCTCGTCCCCCCCCTCCTTTCCTGCGGCCTGCCAGGTTGCGTGCTCGGATAAAGGGTCTGGTATGGATTTTATGGGGGACCCCACGCCATTTTTTTTTTTTTTTTTTTTTGGCCGGGGTTCCCCTTAAAATCCATCCCAGACCTGAAGGGTCTGGTATGGATATTTGGGGGGGACCCCACGCCATTTTTTTTTTTTTTTTGGCTGGGGTCCCCCTTAATATCCATACCAGACCTGAAGGGCCTGGTTATTGAATTTGGGGGGACCCCTACGCTTTGTTTTTTTTCTGCAAAAATGACACTTTGTCATTCGAATTCATTCGTTAAATATAATAATTTCGTTCAAATTAGTTGAAATTCGATATTGGTAGTTGGATTTACTAACGATTCGTAACTATTTGTAACGATTCATAACGATTCGTAACTTGAAATTGAAATTCGATATTTGTAGTTGGATTCGAATTGTTCTCTGTGTTATGAGAACCAACAATTCATTAGCCGCGTTAACGATTCGTAACGATTCGTAACGATTCGTAACTTTACTAACGATTCGGAAAAAAAATTACGATTCGTCCGAATTTCGTATTTCGTACGAATTCGAACGGAATTTCGTACACGAATTACGAATTACGAATTTTTTTTATATACGAAACGGGACGAAACGAAACAAATTTTTTGACAGTTCCCATGTCTATTCTTTACGGTTAGCCAATGTAGGCTCCTCAGGGAAGGGGAGATGGATTCCCAGTTTTTTTTTCCTGTCATCAGCCTTGCCGCCTTGTTTTGGATAAGTTGTAAGCGCGCAAGTTGATATTGGTGTAGTCCTATGTAGAGGGAGTTTGCGTAGTCAAGTCGAGAATTAATGACTGTTCCAATTACCACCGCTTCGTCCTCCTTTGGAATGAAGGGGATGAGTCTGCGGAGCAGGCGTAGGAGATGGTGAGAACCACTGACTACTGCTCCTATTTGTGCATCCATTGACATTTCTGAGTCAAAAATGACTCCGAGACTCTTGGCCTTGGTCCTTGGGGAGATGGTCTGTCCAAAGATGGTGGGTGGTGTCCAAGGGATCTTGGTTCGGGAGTTTTGGTTTGCGTGTAGAATAAGAAGTTCTGTTTTGGATTCGTTAACTTTGAGGGAGCTAGTGGTCATCCAGTCGTCTATCATAGTGAGGCATTTTTCTAATTGCTGATGATGGTCTTTTTGTCCGGTGATACGAAAATATAATTGCGTGTCGTCAGTGTATGAGTGGAAGCAGAGGTCTGATCTTCTGATGATTTTGAGGAGTGGGCGGATGTATATGTTGAAGAGCACTGGCGACAAGGGTGATCCTTGAGGGACTCCACAAGAGATTGCCCGGGTTTCAGAGGTGAAAGCTCCTAGTTTCACTGTCTGAGAGCGATTTCCTAAGAAGGATGCGAACCATTGTAGATCTGAGTCTGTGACTCCTGCTACTTCTGTGAGGCGGATGAGAGACTACACTACAATAACACACTATACTAACACTGCACTACAATAACACACTATACTAACACTGCACTACAATAACACACTATACTAACACTGCACTACAATAACACACTATACTAACACTGCACTACAATAACACACTATACTAACACTGCACTACAATAACACACTATACACCTCTGTACCCCCTGCACTTCTGCCCTACCTCTGTACCCCCCTGCACTTCTGCCCTACCTCTGTACCCCCCTGCACCTCTGTACCCCCTACTATTATGCCCTACCTCTGTACCCCCCCCCTACTATTATGCCCTACCTCTGTACCCCCCCCTGCTATTCTGCCCTACCTCTGTACCCCCCCCCCTGCTATTCTGCCCTACCTCTGTACCCCCCTGATATTCTGTCCCACCTCTGTACCCCCCTGATATTCTGCCCCCCCCTGTACCCCCCTGCTATTCTGCCCCCCCCTGTACCCCCCTGCTATTCTGCCCTACCTCTGTACCCCCTCCTCTGTCCTACAATAACACAATATACTAACACTGCACTACAATAACACAATATACTAACACTGCACTACAATAACACAATATACTAACACTGCACTATATAATATAATAACTAAATAACTGCGCCCGCACAGCTTAACAAACCCCGGCAATGCCAAGATACCTGAACTCCCACGCCTGCGCAGGAGTGACGTCATGTTGGCCCGGCCAATTAAATCGGGCGGAGATTGGTACCTGGAAGCCACCTGGCCAAAGCTGGCTTTGGCTCCAGGACACCATAGTGCTGGAGCGCTATGAAAAGTAAAGATCCGGTTTAAGACTCCTGGCAGTCCTTCTTGGTTGCCCTGCGCTTCTTCACTATCTGGAATAAATCCCGTAGGTGAAGACGGGTCTGATTATTACGAGTTTCGACATTGGGATCAACAGCCAGTGTTGCCCTTTGTTGACTAATGCAGGAATCCAATTGTGCATTGATGTCATCAGTCACTGGTGACATAAAGAAACTCAGTGATGGGAGGATACCACCATTCTGTGGGATGATGTTGCTGGGATCCCTAGGAGGCGTGGCGCTGGGAATGGGAACGTCAGTCTCCTCCATGGCGCTTGTTGCATTTTTTCTTGTTGCTGGGATGATGACATCACTCGGTGGGGTGACGGCACTCTTTCTTGGTAAGATATTCCAGTGCCTGACCACCATTTTTGATTTGAGCTTCTTTATACGCTGGCGTAGCCTAGCACGAAGGGAAGCTCGAGGAGGTGTGACGCTGGCAATGGGAACGTCAGTCTCCTCCATGGCGCTTGCTGCATTTTTTCTTGTTGCTGGGATGATGACATCACTCGGTGGGGTGATGTCACTCTTTCGTGGTAAGATATTCCTGTGCCCAACCACCATTTCTGATTTGAGCTTCTTTATACGCTGGCTTAGACTAGCACAAAAAAAAGCTCGAGGAGGTGTGACGCTGCCAATGGGAACGTCAGTCTCTTCCATGGCGCTCGCTGCATTTTTGCTTGGTGGAATGATAACATCACTCGGTGGGGTGACGTCACTCTTTCGTGGTAAGATATTCCTGTGCCCAACCACCATTTCTGATTTGAGCTTCTTTATATGCTGGCGTAGCCTATCAAGAGGGAAAGCTTGAGGAGGTGTGACGCTCGGTGGGGTGGCAGCTTTCGGGAACGTCAGACTAGCACAAAAAAAAGCCTCCATGGCGCATGCTGCACCCATTTTTTTCTTGATCCCTGGGATGATGACATCTCCTCGGTGGGGTGATGTCACTCTTTGTGGTATGGAAGCGTCCAAGGCCTTCCTGTGTAGAAACTACCATTTTCAGTTGCTTGGTGATTTGCTACTTTTCCTCAGTTGCGTAGCAGTGGTTGAAGACGGGCTTGAAGTATATTAGGAGCAGTACCACCAGCATGGTGATAAGCCCCAGAAAGCATTCTAACTGGTGCTCCGTAACAATTTTTATATGCCACACACCCGTACTGACCAGAGCCTGGGTAGGACTGTGTTCCTCCACCCACCCCCTGGCCACACGACCACCCTATGGTACAACTCACCAGCATTTATAAGCAAACTGTGTTCTCCAATGCCCACACCCCCTGGAGCCTGGCGACCACCCTATGGTACAACTCAGCCTATGTGTACACCCACCCCCTCTGACCAGAGTATTTACTCAAGCATTTAGATACAGTAGGGGTGGGGCTGTGTTCTTTACACACCACCCAATGGCCACTGGATGTGCTTCCAAACTGACCAGAAGCCTGGCGGCCACCCTATGGTACAACTTACTGGCATTTGACTGCCCATAAGGGCGGGCACCCAGGGTGGGACTGTGTTCTGCCCCCAGATATCGAAGGCCGGCCCCCGTCTGTTCCAATATCGATCAGTAGATGAATTGATCCGCTCAGCTCAGAGGAACATCAATGAAACCCATAGCGTCCCAATGTTCTGGCCAGGTAAGTTTGGCGCAGGACGTACTTCAGAATCAGAAAACTTATCAGGACTGCCAAACTAAACAAGAATGGAGGGCGGGTCAGGAATGAAAAACCAGCTGATGGGTTTCTGTGGGGTCCTTTTCAATTCCTCTTCCTGTTTCCTCCGCTGGCTGCCCCGTCCTCTTCATCTCCTCCTCAATGGGGGTCTGTGGGGACCCTCCGATGACTTCTCCGGGTACAGAAATCTGCGGTATATCCGCTGGCTGCTGTACTTCCACAATGCCCTCCCCCTGACCCATGGGGACCTCTGGGGGGTTGTACGGCGGGATTTCTGTTTAGTCCCCAAGGAACCAACAGAAAAATAAATACGGAATTCTGCTTCTCATTTTTTTATTTTATTTTTTTTTATTAAAAGAAAGTAACTGACTGTAAAATGCCAATTACTATTAATAGAAGAATAAACTATTGATGCCAATCAATAAAATCACTCACAAATCCAATAACGAGATAATCTGATCAAATAGAAATCTATCAGTCAGGAGAGCTCTGCAGTAGATCTACTTCTTTGAAGACGAGATTGTCAACTGACAGATTCCCCCTCTGCGCGGCTATTTACAAGCTGCAGGTTGTGACGTCATAGTGCTTGACCGTTGGCGGCTATTTTTACACTGCAGGGCACGTGACCAGCAGCTGCTTCAATCTGATTGGCTGATCGGGTATGGCAAGGATCCAATGACATAACATAACGGTCACTTACCTCAAGTCTCCTGAATTCGTGCGCGCAATACCCCACAATACCCCCCCGGGTGTCCGATAGAATGAGGGGCGTACACCAGGAGGAGGGGGCGGAGATCTCTGAGGAGGGAGGACAGGAATGGTCGGTTCTCTGCCCGCCCCGCCTCCATGAATGACAAGCCTGGCTCGCTCCGCCTCCGCGGCGTGGTGACGTCAACACGCAGCGCTTGCTCCCCCCTGTTGTCCTGGTAACGGGCGGTTGTTTACTACCCGGAGCTGGACGGAGCGATTGTGCCGAGAATGGTTTCCCCCCGTCGATATCTGGCTTTGCGCCAGGGGAGGACAGATATCGACGGGGAACCATTTTCGGCACAACACCGGGGCGGGGGTCAGACCCTCCGGGGGGGAGGGGCGGTGTAATGGGGGAAACACTCCGGGGTAGATATAATGGGGGGATTATGTGCGGAGAGGACTTATAAAATGGTGTTGGCGGGGATTATAATTGTGGGGGGGGGGGGCATTTACAGGGTCATTTTTAATTTGACGGGGGCAGGAGAAGTACTTTGGGCGGGGGGAGGGGGTATGTAATGATATAGAGAAATACCACTGTGGGGTAATTATAAAGGGGTGTGGGGAGGTACTGTGGGGGACTGTGGAGAAGGATTGTGGGGATTAGTGGGGACTGTGGGTTAATATAATAATGTGGGACTGTGGGGGAGGGATTGTGGGGCAATTAATAATAAAATGTGGGAGGGACGGTGGGGTAATTATACTAACCCTGCACTGTAGTGGGGGGTAATTACTATAATGTGGGGGGACCTATACTATGTGAGGGGACTGCAATTATAATATGTGGAGGGGGAGGATTTTGTGGGGTAATTTAATAATATGTAATGGGGGGGGGGTACTGGAGCGGGGGTTGGGGTAATTATAATAATGTGGGGGGGGTACAATTAAAAAAATAATAGCGGGGAGGGATGTGGGTGGGGTAATTATAATGTGGGGGGAATGTAGTGGGGTAATAATGGGGGAGGGACTGTGGGTAATTATAATGTGTGGGGCAAATAATAATGTGGGGGAATGTCTAATGGGGTAGCGGGGGGGTCTGTACTAATAATGTGGGGGGTGGGGTACTGTGTGGGGGAGGGTCTGGGGTAATTATAATGGGGTGGGGGGGTACTGTAGTGGGGAGGGGGTCTGGGGTAATTTAATGGGGGGGGTCTGTTGGGCAATATAATAATGTGGGGGAGGGAATGAGGGGGTCTGTACTGTAGGGGTAATTATAATGGGTGGGGGGGATTGTCTATGGTACTGTAGCGTTATAATGTGGAGGGGGGGGTGCGGGGCAACTGTAGTGGGGGGGGATTGTTACTGGAGGATTGTAGAATATGTGTAGGGGATTATAATTAATAATATGTGGAGGGGGGGATTGGGGGGGGTGGGGGTACTGGCACTGTAATTGTGTACTGTAATGTGGGCGGGGGAGGGGACAGGAAAGGTACTGTAGTGGGGGTGTCTGTATTGTAGGGTGGTTATATATGGGGGTAATTGGGTTGTACTGTAATTTTTATTTGGCTGGGGGAGGGGTTGCAGGGTAAATATATATGATGGGGAAGAGAGTTTGGGGTAATATTATTTTGGCTGGGGGGGGGTACATTGTAGCGGGGTGGTCTCTGTAGGGGGTTTCCTCAGGGTGTTGGGTTCTGCTCCCCTCCCCTCCAGGTCCAATGAGTAGGGATGCCTCGGCTCCAACTGGCCTGAACCCCCCCGGCACAGGAGACCCCCTACGTAGAATGCACTAGCAAGGGGTCGCACCCGGACCACCCCGCAGGGTTTCTCCCACCATGTCTACCAGCCAAAGCTTTGTACCGAAGTCAGCCCCAGTTCTGCTGCAGCCCCAGTGCTGCCCCCAGTGCTGGCCACCAGTGCGCCCCCAGTGGCAGCCACAGGATTTCAGAATGATGGACTCCATAGTCCCTGTAAACCTGCAGGAACCATCTGAGGAGGAGCCCAGACTTCTCCTGGCCCTGACTATGATAGTTCATAAACCTCCATCCCGGGTACATTGATAGAGGACTTTATATGAAGCCCACTACTAAATGAACCCCTTCAGTACCGGGGGGCACTGCCACCCCCTTCCTGCCCAGGACAATTCTCAGCTTTCAGCGCTGTCGCACTTTGAATGACAATTACGCGGTCGTTTTACACTGTAACCATGTGACATTTTTATCATTTTCTTCCCACAAATAGAGATTTCTTTTGGTGGTATTTGATCACCTCTGGGGGGGGGGGGGTTTTTATTTTTTGCTAAACAAATGAAAAAAGACAGAAATTTGGGAAAAGAAAATTTTTTTTCTTTGGTTTTGGTTATAAAAAAAAAAAATTCTCCTTCACTGACGGGCACTGATGAGGCGGCACTGATATGTATAATTGCTGGGCACTAATATGCAGCACTGATGGGCACCAATAGGCGGCACTGATGGCACTCAAGATCACCTGATGTGCCCAATAAAGTCCCTTAGTGCCCACCACAGTGCCAATTAGTGCCCATCACATTGCCAGTCAGTGCACTACAGTAACACCTGTCAGACCTTCATCATCAGTGCTGCCCATCAGTGCCACCTTCAGTGGCAATCAGTGCCCGCCACCTGCCAGTGGCAATCAGTACCCCATAAGTGCCACTTGTCAGTGCCAATCAGTACTGCCCGCCTATCAGTCACAGCTGCCTGTCAGTGCCCATCACAGCGCCTGTCAATGCCATCAGTGCCACCTGTGATGGGCACTGACAGGCGGCTGTGATGGGCACTGACAGGCGGCACTGATTTTTTTTTATTGCATCTGAGGTCTTTTTTTTTAGTGTAAATATGAGATTTGAGGTCTTTTTGACCCCCAGATCTCATATTATAAGAGGACCTGTCATGCTTTTTTTTTCTATTACAAGGGATGTTTACATTCCTTGTAATAGGAATAAAAGTGACCCAAAGTTTTGTTTTTCAAAAAAAAAAAAACTGTGTCAAAATAAAGAAAAAAAAAAGTAAAAAAAAAAAAAAAAGAAAACGCCCCGTCCCGCCGAGCTCGCACGCAGAAGCGAACGCACACGTGAGCAGCACCCGCATATGAAAACGGTGATCAAACCACACATGTGAGGTATCGCCGCGATCGGTAGAGCGAGAGCAATAATTCTAGCCCTAGACCTCCTCTGTCACTCGAAACATGCAACCTGTAGATTTTTTTTAAACGTCGCCTATGGAGATTTTTAAGGGTAAAAGTTTGTCGCCATTCCACGAGCGGGGCGCAATTTTGAAGCGTGACATGTTGGGTATCAATTTACTCGGCGTAACATTATCTTTCACAATAAAAAAAAAAAAATTGGGCTAACTTTACTGTTGTTTTTTTTTTTAATTCAAATAAGTGTTTTTTTTTTTTTTTTTCAAAAAAAGTGCGCTGGTAAGACCGCTGCGCAAACACAGTGTGACAAAAAGTATTGCAACAACCGCCATTTTATTCTCTAGGGTGTTAGAAAAAAAAATATATATAATGTTTGGGGGTTCTGAGTAATTTTCTAGCAAAAAAAGGATCCATTATTATGTGTATCATGTTGGAATAATTGAGGACTATCAATTGTTTTGATGATATCCAGCGAGACCTTTTTTATTCTATTACATTATATAGACCTTCTCTACCAATTTATATGTATATATGTCCTTTGTAATGAGACAATTCTTATACTCATTGGTTGGTTTCATTTAGTAGTGCGCTTCATATAAAGTCCCACAATCTCTTTCCTTTTTCATATATACTCAACACTTCATTTGTAAAGCACTTCCCCCCCCCCCCCCCCCCCCGGGGACTCAATACACTGAGAAGGGGAGGCGGATATCTTGGAGACGGCGTTGGCCGGGAATCGAACCCGAGTCATCTGCTTAGAAAGCAGCTATGCTCACCACTGCACCACCAACGCAAAGTAGCATGTCTTTTATAGTGTGGGAGGAAACCGGAGAACCCGGAGGAAGAGAGAGAGAGGGGGGGAGAGAGAGGAGGGGGGAGGAGGGGGGAGAGAGAGAGAGGGGAGGGAGAGAGGGGAGGGAGAGGGAGGAGAGAGAGAATGAATGAATGAATAATTTGTATAGCGCTACAATGCGAACTGAATCGCCTCAAGGCGCTGTATTGGTGCTTTTTGTTGTCAAGCTTCTTAGAAGAGGTGGTCTTGAGTTTCTTCCTGAAGGCCTGATGGTTTTCTTCCATGCGGATGTCGGTTGGTAGAACATTCCATAGCCGTGGTCCTTGGACAGCGAATCTCCATTCTCCCTTTGATTTGTAGCGGGATTTGGGAATGAGGAGGAGGTTTTGATTAGCAGATCGAAGACTGCGATTGGGTATGTAGTGTTTTATTTTCTCGAGAAGGTATTGCGGAGCGTCTCCATGGGTGCATTTGTGGGTGAGGCAGAGGGTCTTGAATGTGACCCGATTCTTTACGGTTGGCCAATGTAGGTTCCTCAGGGGAGGGGAGATGGATTCCCAGTTTTTTTTTCCGGTTATCAGCCTTGCCGCCGTGTTTTGGATAAGTTGTAAGCGCGCAAGTTGATATTGGGGTAATCCTATGTAGAGGGAGTTTGCGTAGTCAAGTCGTGAATTAATGACTGTTCCAACTACCACCGCTTCGTCCTCCTTTGGAATGAAGGGGAGGAGTCTGCGGAGCAGATGGTGAGATCCGCTGACTACGGCTCCTATTTGTGCATCCATTGACATTTCTGAGTCAAAAATGACTCCGAGACTCTTGGCCTTGGTCCTTGGGGAGATGGTCTGTCCAAAGATGGTGGGTGGTGTCCAAGGGATCTTGGTTCGGGAGTTTTGGTTTGCGTGTAGAATAAGAAGTTCTGTTTTGGATTCGTTAAGTTTGAGGGAGCTAGTGGTCATCCAGTCGTCTATCATAGTGAGGCATTCTTCTAATTGCTGATGATGGTCTTTTTGTCCGGTGATACGAAAATATAATTGTGTGTCGTCAGCGTATGAGTGGAAGCAGAGGTCTGATCTTCTGATGATTTTGAGGAGTGGGCGGATGTATATGTTGAAGAGCACTGGCGACAAGGGTGATCCTTGAGGGACTCCACAGGAGATTGCCCGGGTTTCAGAGGTGAAAGCTCCTAGTTTCACTGTCTGAGAACGATTTCCTAAGAAGGATGCGAACCATTGTAGATCTGAGTCTGTGACTCCTGCTACTTCTGTGAGGCGGATGAGAGACTACTACACTACAATAACACACACTATACTAACACTGCACTACAATAACACACTATACTAACACTGCACTACAATAACACACTATACTAACACTGCACACAATACAATACTAACACACTATAACACACTATACTAACACTGCACTACAATAACACACTATACTAACCTGCCTACAATAACACACTATACCCACCTCTATACCCCCTGCACTTCTGCCCTACCTCTGTACCCCCCTGATATTCTGCCCTACCTCTGTACCCCCCTGCATTCTGCCCTACCTCTGTACCCCCTACTATTATGCCCTACCTCTGTACCCCCCCCCTACTATTATGCCCTACCTCTGTACCCCCCCCCCCTACTATCTGCCCTACCTCTGTACCCCCCCCTGATATTCTGCCCTACCTCTGTACCCCCCTGATATTCTGTCCCACCTCTGTACCCCCCCTTCTATTTGCCCTACCTCTGTACCCCCTGCTATTCTGCCCTACCTCTGTACCCCCCCTGCTATTCTGCCCTACCTCTGTACCCCCCTGCCCCCCCTACTATTATGCCCTACCTCTGTACCCCCCCTACTATTATGCCCTACCTCTGTACCCCCCCCTACTATTATGCCCTACCTCTGTACCCCCCCTGCTATTCTGCCCTACCTCTGTACCCCCCTGCTATTCTGCCCTACCTCTGTACCCCCCCCCTGCTATTCTGCCCTACCTCTGTACCCCCCTGATATTCTGCCCTACCTCTGTACCCCCCTCCTCTGTCCTACAATAACACACTATACTAACACTGCACTATATATATATATAACATATATATACTATATATATACTATATAATAATATACAATATATATAACACTATATATAATATAATAACTAAATAACTGCGCCCGCGCAGCTAACAAGCAACTCCGGCAATGCCGAGATACCTGAACTCCCACGCCTGCGTGGGAGTGACGTCACGTTGGCCCGGCCAATTAAATCGGGCGGAGATTGGTACCTGGAAGCCACCTGGCCAAAGCTGGCAGTGGCTCCGGGACACCATAGTGCTGGAGCGCTATGAAAAGTAAAGATCCGGTTTAAGACTCCTGGCAGTCCTTCTTGGTTGCCCTGCGCTTCTTCACTATCTGGAATAAATCCCGTAGGTGAAGACGGGTCTGATTATTACGAGTTTCGACATTGGGATCAACAGCCAGTGTTGCCCTTTGTTGACTAATGCAGGAATCCAATTGTGCATTGATGTCATCAGTCACTGGTGACATAAGGAAACTCGGTGATGGGAGGATACCACCATTCTGTGGGATGATGTTGCTGGGATCCCTAGGAGGCGTGGCGCTGGGAATGGGAACGTCAGTCTCCTCCATGGCGCTTGCTGCATTTTTTCTTGTTGCTGGGATGATGACATCACTCGGTGGGGTGACGTCACTCTTTCGTGGGAAGATATTCCAGTGCCCGACCACCGTTTCTGATTTGAGCTTCTTTATACGCCGGCGTAGCCTAGCACGAAGGGAAGCTCGAGGAGGTGTGACGCTGGCAACGGGAACGTCAGTCTCCTCCATGGCGCTTGCTGCATTTTTGCTTGGTGGAATGATGACATCACTCGGTGGGGTGATGTCACTCTTTCGTG